>JABWTJ010000321.1:27466-113721 GCA_016801875.1 Solanum sitiens | reverse complement strand
GTTTTCCAAATCAACTCATTTTCCTCAAATTTAAGGAAAATGACTTCCCTTCGAAAAATATTGAAAACACATTCCAAAACTCTATTCCAACCTCCGCCCTACCCACCCCAACCCAACCCAACCCACCCTACCAACCCCCTACCCACCCCTACCAGCCCCCCCTACCCATACACCCTACCAGCCCCAACCCCCCCATCCCTAAAAAAAATTATGTTCAAATTTTAATTTTTTCACCCCTACCATCTAACCCACCACCCTCCACCCCGCGAAAAAAATTTAATTTAATTTTTTTAAAAATATTTCAACTTCAACAATTATTTTTTACTCTAGTAAAAAATAAAAGATAATTATCAAAAACATATTTCACTCAAAAATCAAACACTAAAATATTTTTTCGAAAAATATTTTCTACTCACCAACCAAACATGATAAAAATATTAAATATCTACTTGTCCAGGAAAGCCTTTTCTAATTACATTTTCCATGAAAAACATTTTCCTTCATTTCAAACACACCCTTAGAGTAAGTTTCTTTTGCTATAAGTCACTATCTACAAAGAGATGATTAACATTTTTCTATGTTGTATTCATGCAACAAAAACAACTATAAAAATTAGATAATTCTGAACCTAGATATAACATTATTCAGAGGCAATTTATTTTTTTGCCCAAGAAATTTCACCTAAGAAAGCATACTTTAAAATAGATCTCCTTGACCCATATATAATTAAGGATAGGAGAGGTTGTACCTTTATTTCTAAAGAACATTTATACTGCTAGTCTTATGATTCTATAAATTGTGTTGATATGTGTACGTTAAATTCATTAATACACTATGATATTTCAAAGAAAGACCATATTGGAAAGAATGGTTGTCCTTAAGAAGGAACTTTTTTTTTGTAATTTTGATTATTTTATGCATGATTGAGATGTTTCATCACAAAGGAAGGTTCATCGATAAATGTAATACAAGACATCAAAAACACATTTGGATCTAAAGAAAGTCTGTTGCGGAATTCCTTAATTGTTTATTCTTTTGAGTGAATTCCCATAGCGAGATCAACATCCATCTTAGTTATGACTTATGTCCTCTGAATTCTTCCCAACTCTCTTCGGTTACGTAGAGGTGAATCCAGAATCTCGAGTTATGGTTATGAAATTCTAAAAAGGTAACTTGTTGGGTTTTGAAAAGCTAACCTTTTCTAGAATCTAAATCTATAAACTCAAGATTTGAGATACGCCACTATGTAAGCGAAATTTTTAATTATAGGGAAGAAGTTTTGAAGCGTTAAGAGGAAATAACTATGATGGATGTTGATGTTGCTATGGGAATTCACATGGAAGAAGAAATAATTACGGAAATCATCAACAAGCTCTCTTTTGATTCAAATGTATTATGAAGTCTTGGATGACATACATTGATCAACGAATCAAACTTTATAATGAAGCATCTCAATCATGCCAAGGATAACCAAAAATCTCAACACAAAAAATATCTTAATGACAATCTTTCCTTCCAATATGGTCTTTCAGAATTGCTTTCAAAAATTCATGCACATATCACTAAAGTTAAAATAAAAATAGTTCAAATTGAACAAAATAATTGAATTTCCTGATAAAAAGAACATGAAAAGTGTATAGCCTTAAGCTTAGGATTAGCGTTTCAACATTGATGTATGTTAAGATGAGTACACCATTTTAGGCCTACGACTACACTAAATCTGGACAACGCTTGTAAGTGTTGCCTAAAATACTTTTGGGTACGCTTTTAAAGTGTAGCGTAAGTTTTTAACTTTTGGTAATATTGACAACACTTATAAAGCGTACTCTTTAATAGTATAAGCTACACTTCATAAGTGTTGTTACATCATATATATTATTATAAGTGGGAAGCTCCAAAATGTAAAGTTAGATTACCATTTTACCCCTACACTAAAAAAAATTATTCAGCATCTCATTAATAATTAATTAAAATATCATTAAAAAAATATGAAAAGTCACATTACATTATTTATCATAGTCAACCATTAACTTTGTTTTAAGACCTTTCCAAATGAAATCATTGTTTTAAGAAGTCCAAAAAATGTTAAAATACATTATCCAATTTAATGTGAAATTAAAGATATTAAAGAAAATGGAAGCTAAAAAGATGTTATCAATTTTCAAAACCCTCTTTTCCATATATTAATTTCTTAAAACTATTGTCTCTTCATTTGCCTATATCGAAAGAAGATGATTTTTTTTCAAATTTATAAATACATATATTGAATAATATCAAACAAGCGTATGATGAAAGGTTAGTTATATCATTGCTAATCGCAAAATTCTTACTTTTATTTGATCTCTTTGTATTATTTAATTTTAGATTTCATGATTTATATGTATATCACGTTTAATTGTATTTATATTTGTCATGTTTTTCTTTCTCAGCTTTGGTGGCATCAAGATTACAAGAAACTATAATATATGATGATAACGTCCATATTTTGTTGTTCTCTCTGTGGTAATTTCTTAATATAGAATTATCATTATTGTGAAGCATCAATTTTTTGGACTTTCAAATCATTTTCGAACAACTATAATATATTACAACTTTTTCTTTCTTTTATAAACAGGGAATAATGCTTTGCCTTTTGTTTGATGTCCTGCATCTTTATTGTAATGAAAATTGTTGTGCAGAGATCTTTGTGTCATTGAAGATTGCTTTCAATAATCGCAAAATCAAAAATATAAAAAATATTACAATCTTATAATTTCTCTACTGGAAGTCATCAAAGAAAGAATAGGTATACGTTGATTTGATAAGCCAAAAAAAATAACATCGACTTGCTTTTGTCACTCAAGCAATACCAGTTTTTCAGTTTGATTTTTTCTTTAAATTTGTTGCCATTTCTTATTCTTCATTCTACCTCTCCTCTAATTTAAAAATAAAGTACACACTCTTTATGTCCCAAATAAAGTATTGAAGTTAAAAGTATGATGATCGACATTTTTAAATTTTGAGTAAAATAGTACTTTTACTCACCATACATATATATTTATTTAGAGGATTATGTCAAATGATTTTATTCATGCTAAATATAAGAGAGATTAAAATTCCAATATAATGTTGCTATACCTTAATTGATAATTTCACTTTTTGTTACACGGAACATACTTTACAGAAAGAAACAAAGTCAAATTATAACTTGAACAATTAGTTGTAAAGTATAATTGTTGTCTTGCCCATTCATTTCAAATTCAACTAGATATCGCTTTAACATATATAAATATGAATTATCAGATTGTAATTTTCTCTTCCAATACAATTTTGAATCTCATACACATGTTTTAGTAATATTTTTGTTCTGAAGGTATGTATTAACAGATAGAAATACACGTGCAACGCACGTGTTCAGCACTAGTTATAATATGATTGGCAACAACTATTTACATAAGTGACCACACTTTTAAAGTGTGCGATTTTAATAATTGTAAAAACAACACATTATAAGTATTACCTTAATGTTTCACTAAAATATTATATTTCCTCCAAAATTTTCAATCTTAACTCAAATTTTAATTTGGCAAAGAAAACTTAGTCATAAAACATAAAAGCTTTCAACTTTTAGGTCTTTTGCCCCAGATAAGAAATTTTGTCATATTTTTTTGAAGAAAAAAGTTTGCTCCAAATTTGAAAATTTCCTCAACTCTTTGGTATTTGCTCCAGATTTGATATCTGCTCACAAATTAACAGGTATATCTTCAACAATACAGAAAGTAAAGATTTTTCACAATAAAATTCTATGAATGGTTTAAAAATTTCGTTCTTAACCTTTAACATTCGAAAATCCCTCATGATTTTCGTTGTTCTGGTCTAGCCGATGAACACGACAGAATAAAATGTTTCACCTAAGAAGATGGTGTATTAGGGTTTAGCAGGTAAAATTACTATCTTTAAAAGTCAAGACTTATGGTAGCTAGGTTTATTGATAGGGTGTGGTTTCACATTTAGATTTCTGGTTTTGATATTCTTGTTTTATTGATACGGTTTTTATTGATTTTTGGGAGTCTAGTTTGTAGTTGTATTACCCACATCAGTTGATTCTTTGCCCCCATTTTCTCTTTTAGATTAGTGAGTTCTTTTCAATCTTTGAGAAATAAGAAGAAACTGGAGAGTAGAAAAGGACATCAACAGCAACGATCTACTGTACGGTGAGGTAACAAATTTAACACTCAATATCTTAACTGATTCCAAGTTGACTTTCAATTTCAAGCTCACTTGTAGCGTAAATGATATTGCTAAGAAGTGGGAATCTAAAACATTGACTCTTGAATTCCCATCAACACCTGAATCTGCTACTTGGTGTCTCAATTTTTTGCAAATTTTGCTTTTCTAGGTTTAGTAGCCCTAAGAAGAATGACCCATTTTAGGTAATGTTTTCAATTTTGAAGTGTTAAAGGTGTCTTTGTACAACTATTTTCCTCTAGTTATAGTTTATGTTATTTGGTATCACTGTAAGTTTTAAATGTTCAAAGAAAGACTCTTTCTTGATTCATGTAGAACTTTCCTTTTTAGGTTTAGTTTTTGGCTTCAAATAAGAGCCGCTTAGCTTGAGATTTTTCCAGATTCATGTATTTAAATGTTATTGTTGCTTCATCTTTATTAGTTTCAGAAACTCGAACTTCTTTGATTGACTAGAAGGGATTCTATCTTGTAGTAGTATTAAACCCTTAGATAACAGAGATTCATCTTTTCCCAGATAACAAATTGAGGATTTTTATTTCTAAAGGAAAATCAGACCAATCGATTAGACAAATTCCAAGTTCTGAAGAGTAAAAATTTGGCATGTCACTGACATGTCCAGTCAAAAGACGTGAGATACTCTTTGTATTGTGTTTTTGATCTGCTTCTGCGCAAGCTTGTTATTTAAGTGTTTGTAAACTGGAAATTTCACAATCGTAATTTATTTATGAATTTTCCAACTTGTGTCGATAAAAGAAAGGGTAAATGCTTATTACCTTTATGATTTAAGATATTTTCCTTCGATCCAAAAAATTTGTTTATTTTCTGATATTATGTGTGGAGCTGATCCACTGTTAAGGAACTTCTTTGGGTAAAGTTGAAGTAAATACTTGAAGGATTTGAGGGGCTTCCATGCTTTGCTTTGACCGTAAACATTATATGCTTACTAGTTGAGTGATGATCAGGAGGCTAGAAACCTTCTTATTACATGTTTGTGATGCATGGTGTTGTTAGCCTTGTTGTAAGTCGGTATGCTTTGTAACAAAATAGTGAAAAAATATGATCGCATTCCGTTTGTTAACGTACAAATGATGGTCCATTCATTATATTGTCGTTCAAAATATTTCTTGTTGCCGAGTGCTATTGTCACTTGTTTGATTTCAAACTCTATTTATCATGGATTACTTCTCTCTGTTCTATGTTCTTATGTTCTTTACTATATCATTTGATTTGTTCAGGATTTTTTAAAATAAAATTTGTATGTATTCTACATTGACGGGATCTGGAGTTGCCCAAGTGTAGTTTGTTAATTGCTTTTCACTGTTTTTTGGAAACAAGCTCTCCATTCTCAGAAGGTAGCATTAGAGAGACGGCAAAAGTAAGATAAAGCTTGACCATGCTTAGGAATATGTTTTGTTTTTCTTGAATATTTGGAATTCCCTATGATTTTTACTATTCTTAGGATGCTTTGTTTGTCAACTATTTGTATTTTGTTAAAACTTCTATTTGATTATGGTTGTTAGTTTCCTACAGTTAGATTACAGTTGAGGTAAATTAAGTAAAAGAAAGTAGAATGAGCTTCAAATTAAGGAAATTTGAAGAAGTTCTGAGCATTCATGTAACTAAAGTGTATAACTAATTTTTTTCACATCTCACTTAGTAGTCTTCATACTCTTATCGATCCAAAGTAGTTCTAGTTTTATTGATTTTGTATCTCCTCTTATTGCAGTTTACTTGTCCTGTATATGACATATAGAGGATAGGATTGATAAGCATATTGCATCACTCTCGATGAACGAGGATATCAGTTTTCTTATTTACTTCCATGCCTTGCACTACTGGTTTTCCTTTTCCTTGTATTGATTGTGGAATGATTCATTGTTGGGGGAAGGGTCTGGGCTCTGAGCTATGGCTATCATATTTTTGTTATAGTTTTTGTTTGAACTATTATGAGATAACTCTCGGTTTGACATAGTTATTTAATAATTCTTGTTAGAATATCATTGTGCATACCTAAAAATTCTAACTCATAATTACATTAGATTAAAGAAACTTGTTTAGTGGCTGCTTTACTCTCGTGAAAGATCAGTTTATTCTGATGATATTGTTTTGGACTCTCTGTTATAAAGCTTCCAGTGAATTTGTTTTTTGGAGTCTTGAATTAATAGTGTATTAATAGTGTGAGCTTGAGATAAAAATTGAATTAGAGAAGGTAAAAGAAGAGAAGATGTGTAAAGAAGATATATGAACTTGTTATGGAACAATAATCTGAATAGCGGAAGGTTTATCAGGTAAGTAATAAAACATTAACACTTTCTTTATTCCCAAATCAGAAAAACCTTCTGTCGATTTGAAGAACACGATTTTCTCTCCAAACAAAGTCTGAAGAACACGATTTTCTCTCCAAACCTACATAATAATATAGTTGTTGAAGTATCCGCCTCATCTATTGATATTCCATTCCCTGTTCCATTTTTCAGATATACTTGTGAATTATGAGATCAAGAAAAATAAGTGTAGGGCCCAGAGTTGCAAACTCACACTTGAACATCCATTCCCACAGCCAAAGAAATTGATTGGTGAGTGCACTGTCGATCTTCGTAGAATATTCTGTTGGGGGGTGCTTCTGAAAAGCTTGACACCGAGTCCAGATTCCTTTGTCAGACCTAAATTTCAAGTTTGTCAATTGATGGATCTCTTGCTCACTAAACAATTGGTGTAAACTGGAAATCTTGAAACTCAGAGCAATACCTTTCATCCAATGCCAGGTAAGTTTTCCTTTGGTGCTTTTTGTGCTAATAATCAACAATGTTAGAAAATATGTGTTATTAATTAATGTTCGTTTCCACCGTGCAGAAACTAGAACTATAAGGAGACTGCAGCATTCTTCAAAAGCTATCTGCTCAGAGCTTCCACAGATGTCATCCCACAAGTGTGATCAATCTTCCACCCAAATTCTTCTAGCAGGACGCCGAGCAGAATACTCTGCTCGAACGCATGCTCTTCCCAAAAATCTTGTTGCTTTCCATTTTACACAGGACTCTGACGGTAAACGTATAACTCCACCGCAACCTATTGTGTTCCTTCAAAAAAAAAAGTTTACCTGTTACCTCTGCATCTCAAGGCGAAAGCATCTAGTGAAACAGGTTACTACCAATTAATGTTAGTCATATTGGGATAAAAACGTTCCTTCCTTCTATCTTTATTGGAGGTCTACGAGACATGCGTCGTCAATACATAGACAATATGCCATTAGTACAACAATTAATACATGATTTCCTATTGAACTCAATCATCATCTCCTTATCAATTCTTTGCTCTTTTGTTTTCAAAACTTGTTCTTCCTTTTCGTAACCTGCCCGTAATCAGGTACATAAAATGACCTTGCATTTCACATTCTCTTTGAGTAGTCTGCATATTTTTCTTCTTTTGTATCTCTGTTAGTAGTCTGCAATCTGGTTTTAGAAAGTCTTTAATTAATAGTGTGAGTTTTAGATAAAAAATGAAATAGAGTAAGGTAAAAGAAGAGAAGATGTGATAAGAAAATCTGTGAACTTGTTATTGAAAAAAAGAAGACATGACATATATGTTTCTTGTTTGGGATGCATGGTTCTTGTTATTTGTAAGTTTTGATGATGTGACAAACTCAGAGACCTTGTAACGGTACCAGGTTCCCTACATGAACAAGCCATTGACTGCAAGTTGGAGAAAGTACAAAAAGTTGGTGCACAGTCTCCAACAGTGGCAGAAGTGACAGACGCGGCAAAAACGTCAGAACTTTCCAACTAATGGCATGGGTTTAAGGAAAATAACTTGTCTATACAATGTCATCTTTCCTTAAACTTTTTCTTTGGCTTTTGTAACTTGAAGAAGCACTTTCCAGAATATTTGCAGAGGCTACAGAAAACAAAAGGTGAAGAATTATTCAAGAACAACTAAAAACTCAGAAGCATAACGTGTGTTTGTTCGAGAATATATTCTTGAGGTCTTACATTGTAAACTCTTCCTATATCTATAAAGGAATCAGTGTGGTGGTGTTGAAACTTTAAGTTATCTAGAAGGGATAGCTTAGTGGGTAGAATAACTTCTACTTAGGCTCATCAAGCAATAGAGGTATTGCTTAATTGTGAGATTAAAAACTTTTTCTCACATTTGTGTAACTGGTTTTACTTTTGCTTGTGAAGATTAGTGAAACAGTTTTTGAAAATCCTGTGTGACAGGTCGTGGTTTTACTCCCTTGAGCAAGGAGGTTTCCACGTAAAACTGTTGTGTTGTTAAACTGTATTTACTTTCTGTTCATACTTGTTTGTGTGTCAAGGGACCTGGTCTATTGACTGATAAGTGGACGCATAGATTTTAACAAGTGGTATCAGAGCAGGCACTTTCTATCTGGTTAACACCAAGAAAGTGACATTTGCTTTAGGATGGCTGCTCCACTTAATCTTGAAGAAGGTCAGTCTTCAACTAGACCACCTCGTTTCAATGGACACTTCTATAGTTGGTGGAAAGTCAGAATGCATGATTTTCTTATGGCTGAAGACAGTGAGCTATAGGACATTGTCTTAGATGGACCATTTATTCCAATGATTGAAGAGAAAGATGGAGAAACAACTAGGCTTGTTCCAAAACCTAGACAAAAATATGATGAAGCTGATAGGAAGAAGATAGAAAAAGGTTACAAGGCAAAGACACTTCTTGTTTGTGGGATAGGTCTAGGCGAGTTCAATCGTGTCTCAGCCTGTGAGTCTGCAAAAGAGATCTGGGATTGCTTAAAGACTGCTCATGAGGGAACTGAACAAGTAAAAGAGTCAAAGATTGATATGCTCACTTCTTTGTATGAAAATTTCAAAATGAAAGAAGGTGAAACCATTCATGAGATGTTCACCAAATTGTCATCCATCACAAATGAATTGAGAAGCCTTGGAGAACCTATCAGTATGAGCAAGCAAGTTAGGAAAGTGCTTCGAATCCTTCCCAAGTCTTGGGAGAGTAAGGTTGATGCTATTACTGAAGCAAAAGATTTGAAAGTGTTAACAATGGATGCTCTCATTGGAAATCTGAAGACTCATGAGATGAATCGAAATCATGACCAGTCAAAGAAGGAGGTGAAAAAGGATAAGTCCTTGATACTGAAATACAAATCTGAAGAGGATTCTAGTGATGATGATATGGCTTATCTCATCAATAGATTTCAAAAAATCGTGAGAAAGAACAAAGGTTTTAAAAGGGGAGCAAATGGTCCTCGAACTGCCACTCAAAATGATACATGTTACAAGTGTGGAAAAGCTGGGTACTTTATGAGAGAATGTCCATTACTCAAGGCTGAAAATAAAGAATATCAAAAGTCAAGAGGTGATAAAGAAAAGAGAAGGGACCTGGTACTCAACAAAAATGATCGGAAAGCTGCTGCTGATTATGTGGTCAAAAAGGCTCTTGCTGCATGGGGAGACTCTTCAAGTGACTCAGAAGATCCTGATGAGCCAAATGATGTGTCAATGGTGGTGGTTCAGGAAGAGGAAACCATATTCAATGAGATGTTTGCTTTCATGGCCCATTCAGAAAATGAAGAAGAGGAGGACAAGGTAACTCTTCTTGATATGAAACATGACTTGAGTACTTATTCTCTTAAAAAATTGAGAACATTAGCAAATGTTATGATTGATTCAGTAATTGAGTTAACCTCTGAAAGAGACATTATGAATGCTGAACTTGTCAGTTTAACTGAAAACAAAGATAAAATGGAAGAGAAAATGTTAAAAATGGAAGATAAATTGGCTTCTCTGCAATCTGACAAGACTAAACTTAAAAAACAGTTATATCACAAAGATGAAGAAGCTGAAGAGCAAAATAGAAGGTCAAATGGTTTACAAGTTGAAATTGAAGAAAAACTAAATACCTCTGAGGAAAATCTTAGGTTGGCCTTGGAGAAGAACAACAACTTAGAAAAGGATATTGCCAAACTTAAGGAAGAACTTGAAAAATCTCTTAAGTGGACAAAATCTTCTAAGTTGCTGTCTAGTGTAACAAATCAAAGCAATTTTGATAAGAAGGGTCTAGGAAGGTTGAATATTACTCCTCCCTTTAATCCTCACACCAAGTATGCTTTTGTGTCTGACAATTTACTTTGTCTTCACTGTGGTAAAAATGGGCATTTAAAAGAAGAATGTACTGGGTGGAGAAAGTCTCATGAAAAACTCTCTAAGTACACCGAAAAGCAAGGAGTAACAAAAGAGAGACCTGGTCCCCCAAAACAAGTTTTAGCTAAAAGTTTTTCAAAGAAAGGATCTGATTCTACTCCAAAATCTTTTGTCAAAAAGATTCAAAAACTACCCCATTGGACTAGAAACAATCTATCACTCCATTGTCAGCTTTCTGGGAACTCAAATTGAAATGGGTTCCCAAGCCTAACAAGTGACTCGTGTTGCAGGTGAGTGAGAGGAGCAGCAGTCAATGTTGGTATATGGACAACGGATGCTCTAAACATATGACTGGTGCTATCAAAATTTCCTCTCACTCAAGACACTTCAAGGTGGAGGTGTCTCTTTTGGTGATGGAAAGAAGGGTTACATTTTGGGAGTTGGTAAAGTGGGAAAATCTCTTGGAGAATCAATTAAGAATGTGTATCATGTTGGTGGATTGAAGTACAATCTTTTGAGTGTATCTCAAATTTGTGATAAGGGAAATGAAGTGAAGTTTACTTCTGAGAAGTGCACTGTGGTTAATCTAACCGCAAAGAAAGTGATTCTTACTGCCTTAAGAAGTAAGAACATGTATGTGGCTAACTTAGAAACATCTCATGGAGATGATCTGACATGTCTTAGTGCTCAAAATGAAAATGCTGATCTGTGGCATCGAAGACTAGGGCATGTGACCTCATCTTTATTGAATAAACTAATTTCTAAGGACCTAGTCCTAGGTTTGCCAAAGTTAAAGTTCTGTGAAAACAAAATTTGTGAAGCGTGTGTCAAAGGAAAACAAATCAGATCATCCTTCAAGTCAAAGAAGCAAGTAACATCATCAAGAGTACTGGAGCTGTTACATATGGATTTATGTGGACCTTTGAAGGTTCAAAGTAGAAATGGTAAGAATTACATTCTGGTAATAGTTGATGATTACTCCAGATACACATGGACAAGATTCCTAAGATCAAAAGCAGAAACACCTGAAGAATTGGTAGTGTTCTTCAAAATGATTCAAACAAAATTGAATCAAGTGATTGTTGGAATTAGATTTGATCATGGAACTGAGTTTGAAAACTCAAAACTTGATCACTTCTGCATGGAGAATGGTATTAGTCATAATTTTTCTGCTCCAAGAACTCCTCAACAAAATGGAGTAGTGGAAAGAAAAAACAGAACCTTGGTAAACATTGCTAGGACCATGATTATTGAGTCAAATCTTCCTCAAAGTTTCTGGGCTGAAGCTGTCAACACAGCATGTCATGTTACTAACAGGTGTCTGATAAGGTCTTTATTAAATAAGACTCCCTATGAGTTGCTCAACAACAGAAAACTTATGTTGAGTTATCTTAGGGCTTTTGGTTGCAGATGTTTTGTGCTGAACAATGGAAAAGATGATCTGGGAAAATTTGATCCTAGAAGTGATGAAGGAGTGTTTGTTGGATACTCTTCATCAAGTAAAGCATACAGAATTTTCAACAAAAGAACTCAATGTATTGAAGAAAGTATTCATGTTGTGTTTGATGAAGATGGAAGTGTGAAAAGTGATGCATCAAATGATGAAGATGAGTTGATTAAGTTGTTTAATTCACAGAAAACTGAAAGAAGTGAAGCTGGTGCAAATGATCAGTTGAGGAATGACAATGATAATTATAATCATAGTCTATCCGAAAAGACTGATGAAGTTGAAAAGTGTGATGAGGGACCTGGTGCTACTCTGAACTCCAGTCAGAATACCTCAAACTCTCCAGAAAATAATGAGCTCCTTGAAGAAGAAGAACATGCTGATCAACTGAACCAGTCGACTTTGAGACCAGGATGGAAACATAGTTCATCACATCCTCTTGATAATCTGATTTCTCCTTTGAGTTTTGGAATTCACACTAGATCAAAAACAAGAAATCTAGTTGCATTCTCAGCATTCATATCATCTATTGAGCCTAAGAATGTGAAAGAAGCATTAAGTGATGCAGATTGGATTAATTCAATGCAAGAAGAACTTCATCAGTTTGAAAGAAGTAAGGTGTGGTACCTGGTTCCTCGACCTGTTGGCAGAACAGTGATAGGAACCAGATGGGTTTTCAGAAACAAGCTTGATGAAAATGGTGTGATTACTAGAAACAAATCCAGATTAGTTGTTCAAGGATACAATCAGGAAGAAGGAATAGATTATGATGAAACTTTTGCACCTGTTGCAAGGATGGAAGCCATCAAAATTCTAATAGCTTTTGCAGCATTCATGGGTTTCAAGCTGTATCAAATGGATGTCAAAAGTGCATTTCTAAATAGAGACCTGAAAGAGGAGGTGTTTGTTAAACAACCTCCTGGGTTTGAAGATGCTGAGCTACCAGATCATGTGTTCAGATTGAATAAGGCTCTGTACGGTTTGAAACAAGCCCCTAGAGCTTTGTATAAAAGGTTGTCAAAGTTTCTGTTGAAAAATGGGTTCAAAAGAGGAAAAATAGACAATACCTTGTTCTTATTAAAAAGGGAACAGGAACTGCTTATTATTCAAGTGGATGTGGATGACATAATTTTTGGAGCTACATCAGAACATTTGTGTGAAAAATTTTCATCATTAATGGGAAAGGAATTTGAGATGAGCATGATGGGTGAATTGACGTTCTTTCTGGGACTACAAATCAAGCAATCATCAAATGGAATCTCAATCAGTCAGGAGAAGTACATTAAGAAGCTGTTGAAGAAATTCAATATGTTTGATTCAAGACCTATTGATACTCCTATGGGAACAAACTCTAGGCTTGTAGCAGATGAATCTGATTCTCTTGTGAATCAAACCATGTATAGGGGAATTATTGGTTCATTATTGTATCTGACTGCCAGCAGACCTGACATTGTATACAGTGTTGGAATATGTGCTAGATTCCAAGCATGTCCTCGTGATTCACATTTGAAGGCTGCAAAACGTATTCTAAGATACTTGAAGAAAACAGGGGACCTGGTCCTCTTCTATCCAGTAGGTGACACTTTTGATCTTGTTGGTTTTGCAGATGTTGATTTTGCTGGTTATCAAGTTGACAGGAAGAGTACTTCTGGAATGGCTCATTTCCTTGGATCTTCACTTATTTCTTGGGGAACTAAGAAACAGAATTCTGTAGCTCTCTCAACAGCTAAAGCAGAATATGTAGCAGCTGCTGCATGTTGTTCACAATTGTTATGGATCAAGCAACATTTAGAGGATTTTGGTGTAATCATCAAAGCTATTCCTATTATGTGTGACAATACTAGTGCAATTAGTATGGGAAATAATCCAGTTCAACACAAGAGAACTAAGCACATTGATGTTAGGCATCATTTTTTGAGAGACAATATGGAAAAAGGGAATATTGTGCTTACATATTGTCCAACAGAGGAACAAATTGCAGATATCTTCACGAAGGCTCTCAGCAAAGATCAATTTGAAAGAAATAGGTTAAAGTTGGGCATGATGTCCTCTAACTGATCTCCAGAATCTCAATAGTTGAATTCCTTTGATGGCTAAACTTACAGTGCAGGTATCCTTTGTGTCAATAATATATTATCTGAATTAGATCATTTTGGTACCTATTGTAGGTATACATTCAGGAAGGACTAGCTAAGCAAAGACATGGCTAGAACAGTTGAGGAATGATGATAAAGCCGTGTTATGGGACCTGGTCCCAGTCAAGGTTAGCATTTTTACATTAATTTTAAACTGAAAAAAATATATGACCGTTGATCAAGCCACGTGTCAGCCATCGGTCATTCTGACCGTTAGTTCCATCGCTTATTCTTCAAGCGACGCGTCAAATCAGGGACCTGGCACCGTTTCAATTTTTTTAAAAACCCTCCTTATCTCTGTTTTAATTCATAAATTTGTCTTCCAACATTCCTCCACTAAAAGAAAGAAAAAGAAGAGAAAAGTCGAAATCTGGTTTCTTCCCTTTTTCTTTGTCTTCGAAAAGCTGCTATTTTTTTCTCTTCTTCTGGTCAAGATGTCTGATCCTTCATCCGCCTCTAAACAAATGCTTACTGCTCTTAGTGAGATTGAACCCACTGCCTTCTATTCTCCTTCAGCAGTAGGGTCTAGGTCTAATGTTCCTTCAGGTTCTCCCCAGGATATTCCTGAAAATCCATTTTACTCGATAGATCTGAACAGATCTAGTATCCCTACTGGACCTGGTCCTCATCATGAAATGCTGCCAGATGCTTTGTTTGAAGGAGATTTGCCAAGAAATAAATCGTCTGAGTCAAACATTCTCACTGCAAGTGAAGAGCTGGTAATTGAAAGTCTTGCAATAATGAGAGAAGAAGTCAGGGTAGAACAAAATGAACCTTTTGGAGGTGAAGAGATCAAAGAAACTCAACCCATTTTCGATAAAACTCCTGATTTTGGGAGGTATCCATCTTCTAACTCCTCTGACTCTGAAAATAATGATGCATCTATCCAATGGAAGGTTGAAAGGAGGGGTGGTAGTGTGTCAAGAAAGGGCAAGGAAAAGGTAGTAGAAGATGTGCCTAGAAGGAGACCTATTACTAGATCTGATGCTAGGAAGTTGCTAGTTGATGCTTTGAAGGCTAGTGCAAGGTCTACAGCAGAAATCAGGAGTGCTAGAACATTCTCAGTGTCAAACTTCAAAATGCCTAAATCTGGAGTCATAGAGGTGTCTGCTGAAGAAACAGAACAGAAGTGCAGGAAGAAAAAGTCTGGAAAAACAAAGTCAAGAGATTCCAATAAGGTGCAGAAAACAAAATCCACAAGGGAGATTTCTAAAGGAAAAAGGAAAAGATCACAGGTACCTGGTACCCAAAGAAAATTTGAAGAAGAGGTCAACAAACAAGAAACTGTTGACAACTTGAGAAAGCAGTCTGTGCTGGCTGGGAGAGTCTTTGACATGGGAATAATCAATCTTCCTGGAATGGAGTCTCTTCATGATATGGTGGAGATTCAGTCATGGATGCGTCTCTTCAACAAAAAATCTCCTATTCTTCATGAAGAGGAAGTGCGTGAATTTTACTACAACATTCAATTTAAGGAAGATGGGAGTGTCCATACCAGAGTGAATGATATTGCAGTGCATCTGGATGAGGTTCTGTTGGGAAAAAATCTTAAGGTACCTCGAGAGGGTACCAGGTCTGTGATTGGGAAAATTTGTTCGACTGAGTTTGTGGCATTGGTCTCAAAGCTTCCCACAACAAAGTGTGCAGGGGTTTTTATGAAGGTGACGAAAAGTGAGTATCAGTTGGTGTTTGAATTTGTAAACAAAATCCTTCTTCCTCGAACTGAAAAGAGGACCTCAGCTACCTCTGCTGATTTGTACGTGATGGAGTTGTTGTGCAAATTTGAACCTCTGAATCTCCCAGGGCTCATCCTTGAACACATGTACAAGACTCTCATCAAGAGGAAAGGAATACATGGAATGGGATATGGATACTTTCTTACTGAAGTATTCAAATACTTTAACATTCCTTTGAGCGTTGGCAAGGTTGGTACAGTGAAACAAGCTTTTTCAGAGACTACTCTGGTTGAATGTGAGTGCATTGAAAGGAAAGGGAATCCCAAGAGCAAGATTACTCAACTCATAGAAGACCAGAACCAACTCAAGCATGAAGTTGAAGAATTAACTATGCGATTGAGTGGAAAAGATGCTGAAATTGCTATACTCAAAGCTGAGCTGATCACTGCACAGACAGAGGGACCAGGTACTTCTGTGGTTCAAGCCCTAGAAAGGGAAAATGCAGAGCTGAGGGCCAAGGTCATTGCCTTACAAGAAAAGGCAATAAAGGATAATGATGCTGCAAATGACAGACTCACTCTCATTATTCAGTCCCTTTCTCATCAACCTCCCCCTTCTTAGTCTGTCCAAATCGTTTTTTGTGTCTTCCTTGTGTGGCTTGTCTTGTTGTCGTTGGATTCTCAGTTTGCTATTAATGTATTAAATGTTTATCTTGGAATGCTATTTATCTTATTCCTCCGGTGTTCTAGCTACTATCTCTTGTGAATGCTTTCCTTTTTGTTTGATTGCTATCAAGCTTTGGTCTTCTCTGATATTATTGTTGATATCTCTGGTTTACTGTATCTCTTTTTTATGATGCCAAAAGGGGGAATTATAACTGATAAGTAGTAGCTGGACATGGTTCTGAGGAGAAATACAAGTGAGGGGGAATACAGTCAGAATAAATTTTTTTTCTTTCAGGAGGATGGACAAGTAATTTAGGGGGAACTTGTTATGAAGTTGGAAGAGTGTCTGGAGCATTGTTTGTCATCATCAAAAAGGGGGAAAATGTTATTTGTAAGTTTTGATGATGTGACCAACTCAGAGACCTTGTAACGGTACCAGGTTCCCTACATGAACAAGCCATTGACTGCAAGTTGGAGAAAGTACAAAAAGTTGGTGCACAGTCTCTAACAGTGGCAGAAGTGACAGACGCGGCAGAAACGTCAGAACTTTCCAACCAATGGCATGGGTTTAAGGAAAGTGACTTGTCTATACAATGTCATCTTTCCTTAAACTTTTTCTTTGGCTTTTGCAACTTGAAGAAGCACTTTCAAGAACATTTGCAGAGGCTACAGAAAACAAAAGGTGAAGAATTATTCAAGAACAACTAAAAACTCAGAAGCATAACGTGTGTTTGTTCGAGAATATATTCTTGAGGTCTTACATTGTAAAATATTCCTATATCTATAAAGGAATCAGTGTGGTGGTGTTGAAACTTTAAGTTATCTAGAAGGGATAGCTTAGTGGGTAGAATAACTTCTACTTAGGCTCATCAAGCAATAGAGGTATTGCTTGATTGTGAGATTAAAAACTTTTTCTCACATTTGTGTAACTGGTTTTACTTTTGCTTATGAATATTAGTGAAACAGTTTTTGAAAATCCTGTGTGACAGGTTGTGGTTTTACTCCCTTGAGCAAGGAGGTTTCCACGTAAAAAATGTTGTGTTGTTAAACTGCATTGACTTTCTGTTCATACTTGTTTGTGTGTCAAGGAACTTGGTCCATTGACTGATAAGTGGACGCAGAGATTTTAATAGTTCTGTTAACCTCTTTATGAGTAGGTCTGCTTTGTAAATTTTTGGGATGCATTTGTATGTATATGATCACTAGTGGGTATTCCCCATCTTTGATTCATCTCATGATTTAAGCTTCCACATAGTACTTTTTGTTTTGTTATTTTAGTATGTTTATGATATACCAGTTCAAGATTATCTTGGGATCACTCGTAATCTTGGGTCTCGTGTTTACGCAGTAGTCTCAAGGCGTGACAAACTTGGTATCAGAACAATATTTTTAAAAGTCCTAAAATGTCTAAAAGCCAAACTTAGTAAAGTCTCATTCATGGGGTGAAGTGCACTACATTTAATCAGAGTGAGGCTACAAGTGTTGTAAGAAAACTTCACTCTCTTTGTTACTCTTAAAAGTCAAACTTACTATAGATCATGCTTCCTCGTGGAGCTTACCCACACAATTTCATTGATAAGGTTAAGAAAATCTTTGGAGTGATGCAAGTGATTGGTAGTGATAGGGTGGAATTGACATCCTACCAGCTTAAGGATGTGGCACACATATGGTTCACTCAGAGGAAATACAACCTGGGACACTTTGTCTTACTCCATTTATAGCAGTAAACTTTGGTGTCAGTCCAGAAACTCTTTTAGAACCTTTATCAGTCTCTACTATAGTTGGTGACATATTTATAGCTAGACGTATATACAAAAATTGTCTTGTCACAGTATCTGAAAAAGTCACCTCTATAGACCTTGTAGAGTTAGAAATGGTAGATTTTGATAGCATTCTAGGCATGGATTGGTTACATTTCTATGATGCCTCAGCTGATTGTAGAACTAGGATTGTTCGATTTTTGTTTTTAACGAGTTAGTCTTAGAATAGAAGGGTAGTAGCTTAGTGCCTATAGGTCAATTTATCTCTTACCTTAAGGTTAGAAAGATGATATCTAAAAGGTAGTGTAGCACATGTTGAGGAAGTGAGGAAAGAATCAGAAAAACATTTTCATCAGCTTGCTCGATTAGGAGTTAATCTTATGGACACATCAAATGGTGGTGTAATAATCCAGAATAGATCAGAATCCTCATTGGTAATGAATGTTAAGGAAAAACAAGATAATGATCCTATACAACTGGAAGTTCATCAGCAAAAAGTATAGGTTTTCTCCCAAGGGGGAGATAGTCGTGTATGTGTTCCCATCTCCAAGTAAAAAGTTATGATCATTTTAGTGAAGCCCTGTCGAGACTTGACTAAGACCCCTACCTACGGTTGGTAGGTAAACCCATAGACCGTAGGTCCCTCCATGGGTGGACTTCGTCAGAATTAAGGCACGGTCATTTTGGTCCTTTCCCAAGTGTTGGGCCTTAAACTATGTCGTCTGATCCCTAAACTGAGTATTTTTGGTCATTTTAAACCTTGTAACTTAGTCAAATCTTTCCCTAAGCAATTCATTCACTAAAAAATCATCAAACTTAGAAAAAACAGAGGAGAAAATAGGCGACCAAAACCCTTCCAAGAACGCAACACGTTTTATTCAGTTCCAGCCCATAAATCAAAGGATTTCTCCTTAGATTTCATCATCAGGTAAGTGGGATTTCACTAGTGGGTTCCTTTCACCCATTAGGTCCCTAGAATTCAGTCAGATTCTTGATTTCTATATCTTGCTTAAACTTAGAGTTCGTAAAACCTTAGATATTAGTTGTCATTTAGTTATTAGATTATTCGTAATTAGATTATCATGTTTTTGTGGAATCTTTTACTACTTATTTGCATGAAACTCAGAATCCTAGTTGTGTAAATTCTTTTAGTTCATGAATGACACATGCTAGGTCAGTTAAAAAGTTATACATGCATCACTTTTCGAATATCACATTATCAGTCTATCATTGTTATATTCTCAGATTTGCATGTTAGCATTTTGAGCTATTCAGTATTTCAGTTATGTGTGTTAGATATACATATTCAGTTTGGAGTACGCTTAGAACCAAGTAGACCAGGTTTTAGTGTACCCTTATAGTCCTAGAACTACGTACCTCCGTAGGTTAAGTCCCCTCTATGGGCCTTAGTTTTAGTTATCACACCATACACATCTTTATACCCCTGGCAATGTATATCGGTTCCTTCAATGTGGTGTATGTATCAAACATCAAGGATAGCTCATATGGTGGTTATGTTGGTTACTACTCCACCTTATTGAAGTTTAGTTTCTACTGCTCATACAATTAGATACATAGTGATAATAGAGTTTAAATATATAGGAAATATTGAGAGAGGTGAAAAGACTTATAACTGCTTTGAATATAATATTTAATGTAAAATTATGTTTTTTTGGATTCTTAAATATAACACATAAATAAAAAAAATGAAAAGGTTTTTACTAATGACATTATACCATTGTTTAATGAGAAATTATGTCTTCTTTGGTTTAATAATGTTGTTGAAGAGAATAGGAACGAATTTTGATGAGTGGTGCAATTATCTAAAATGCTATTGTTTAGTTATCTAATTATTAATTAAATATAATGGGAAAAGGCAAATTTGAAAAGAAATCAATTGTGATCTTTCAACTTTTGAGATGTTACTCACGGACTTTTGAACTTCTTGTTAAATAAAATGAAAATAATTAGTGAAAAAGGTAACAAAATGTGGGAAAATCAGATTTTTTTTAACCTTAAAAATGGTAATAGAATCATTTAATTTTACAAGGGCATTTTTGTATTTCAACTTATCAGTTGTGATGTTCCCACTTATAATATCATAATCATAATATCATAATATATATATAAAATAAAATCATCAATCCGGTGACGTGGCGCAATCACAAGTCATGAATTCTTTTTTAGTTAAACAATGACAAACTACTCTTCCCTTCATTTCAATCCCATAAACGCCACACTCAAGAGTCACATCCTCTTCACAGAGGGCGTGTTTATTCCCATCGGCCGCCACAGAAAATATAACCACCGCCGATTCATCTTCTCCAACTAAATCTTTTAATGGCTTCAACTCCCTGTCTCTGCCTACCACCTTTTATACCCTTCCTTCCTTCCTTCGCATGGCTGACTTCGAATAATGCTTGACGCCGTCCAAACACTGTCACACACCAGGATATCTGTATGTACTTGTACTTGCCTTCTCACATGTGTCTACATAATGAAATTTTACATGAAAAGTTGTTTTTATTTGACTTTGTTTTTGAGTTTTTGTATCACAATGTTAACGATCTTCTCCGAATTTGTGTCCCATGAAGCCATCAAATATTGTTTTTCCCAATTATTCCTTCATACTACTGAACAATCTACAGAATTAATAAACATATTCATGTCCCATGCGGAACAAACTCTAAAAGTCTCTTCTTATATACCACAATATCACCATAAAAGACTCCTATTTTGAATGGTAAACCTTTGCTTATGGGGCTATCTTTGTGTTGCAATTTGTTGTCTTTCATTAGGTAGGTGTTGCAATTGTTTTGTTAACTGTTTCAGTTTTTTTTATTATAACTCTGTTGCTCAAATGATTTGTTAAACATGTCAAGTCAGTTATGGGCTAATTTTCACGCAGAGTTCCTATTTTCAGGCTTAACCAATTACTCTCTATGATCAAATTTTCTCTGTTTCAACAATTATGATCAAAGTTCAAGTCACCAATTTGTGTTTACGAGTTTTACCGAGATACAATAAGGATCAAAGTTAATCCCACCAAATTGTAGTTTATGAGTTGTACTATCCTTTTAATTTCTGTAATTACTATTTTAATGACATTAGACATATTAACTGCTAGAGGGTTTGAATAATTTGCTACTTCCTCTTGCGCTCTAATTATTTATTTGTGTCAAAGATATGGAGAATGAAGGTTGCAGCTGTCACTCTTGAAATTTCCATGCTTAGAGGTGCTGTATTCTTTTATTTTCTTTAGTTATTGTTTAGTTAGAAATTTCTGGTAATGAGTGGCAGATTGAAATTTCGAAGTTAAAATAGATATACTGCTAGCATGTTGCATGAACTTGCTTTTATTTCATAACTATAGCTTGATTGAAGAGCGTTATCAGCATTTACTGTAGAACAAGGGTCTATAGGCTATAGCTATGACTTCTCGAACTCCGTTGATTTATTTATTGTTAAGGCATATATTTTCTTGCTTTTTTGTTTTGTTATTTTTGTACCAAGGTATTATGGTAATGAGGGACGAAAACAAATTAGGATTACTAGAGTAAATATATCACAAGCATGCCAACAACTTGTCATGATTTCAGAGAACTTACTTCGAGGGATCATCAAGCTTTTTTTTATTCTTTATCTTTTTTCATTATTGTTAGTTTTATATGATTCTGAATCTTAATGTGATATTTTTTATTTGACTTGGCTGTGAGATTTTATTCATGCATGTTGAACACTATTTATGACTTTTAAAGGCATGAATAGCTTTTTGGTTATGTCTTTCTGATATTTGAGGCCAAAGAGCTTGAGAATTTACCCTCGGTAATTAGCGGCGTAAATGTCTTGTGATTATTTTATGACACCATTATGAATGCCCGTAGAAAGTTTATACCTTTGATTTTAAGTTTCTTGAAATAATGAGTTTGTCATAATATGTTATGCTTCTAATCAATTTTTATTCTATTGTAGGTGTTTGATGAAAAGAATTACATTTGCGGTTAATCAGCTTCCTCTTCTTTCTCCTACATCTCTCTTTCCAATATAAAAAACACATGCCAGAGAATAACTTGCATATGAACATTGCACAATTGTTATTTAAGATTTGAAGACTTTGAGCAATGGCAAAGTGTTCTCCACGTATAGGTTATGCATTTAAATAATTGTGGAAGTAACCATTGAAGCTTAGAATAAGCTATTTACATCAGTCTTCTTGGGCTGTGGACCTATTCCGAACAATGCTAACACGAAATATTTGGTCAACCAGGCTACATCGTATGTTACTTAGTACAATGCTTTTCTTTTTTTTTCATGGATTTTTTTTAAAGGTTGATTATTCGTTAGAGATAGTTTTGCTCATCTTGCAGTTTAAAAATTGTTAAATGTGTAAATAGGAGCTCAACTATCATGATTCTTATGAAGTGTGCAAAATAGGCTTATGATGACTCTGGTTATATTGAACATATACATATATAGTAAATATAGTCAATGTGTAGAAAATAATTATGACACTCAATTTCAAGAATTTATGTTTTTATATTCCACATAAAATTTTATTACCTAAAAGTACTATTCATAAGTATCTATATTTTTATTATAGATATAAATTTTTTCACTCAATAATATGTAATTTGATATACACCGCTTATATATTGATAACTAAAATGTGTTCTTTTCCTTAGAAAATGCCTTTGTATTCTTATTTTCTTCTTTACTTTCCTGATAATGTTAATTAATGAGTCAATAACTTATTATCTCATTAAAAATTCATTCATTAGAAGTTCTTTGAGTTAGAAGTTCTTGAGTTATGTGATAATAACAAATAATCTAATTCATGTTGAAAATATTTTTTAAATAACTTTTTTCTACATTATTTTTAAAGTACAGATATTAGTAACGAATTATTTGCAAGCACCACGCTAATATTTAGGCCGCGCAAAGCGCGGGCAAATTGCCTAGTTATATTATAAGGGAAATTGCACAAGTATCCCCCTAGACTATGATCGAATTTCCAAAGACACACCTTAACTAACCTAAGGTCCTATTACCCCCTGAACTTATTTTTTTTTTGTAACTTTGTGCACCTTTTTGGATTACCAGGTATGTGGGATTTCACTAGTGGGTTCCTTTCACCCATTAGGTCCCTAGAATTCAGTCATATTCTTGATTCATATATCTTGCTTAAACCTAGAGTTCGTAAAACCTTAGATATTAGTTGTGATTTAGTTATTAGATTATTCTTAATTAGATTATCATGTTTTTGTTGCATTTTTTACTACTTATTTGCATGAAACTCAGAATCCTAGTTGTGTAAATTCTTTTAGTTCATGAATGACACATGCTAGGTCAGTTAAAAAGTTATACATGCATCGGTTTTCGAATGTCACATGATCAGTCTATCATTGTTATATTCTCAGATTTGCATGTTAGCATTTTGAGCTATTCAGTATTTCAGTTATGTGTGTTAGATATACATATTCAGTTTTGAGTACGCTTAGAACCGAGTAGACCAGGTTTTCGTGTACCCTTATAGTCCTAGAACTACGTACCCCGTAGGTTAAGTCCCCTCTATGGGCATTAATTTTAGTGATCATGCCATACACGTCTTTATACCCTTGGCAAGGTATATCGGTTCATTCAATGTGGTGTATGCATCAAACATCAAGGATAGCTCATATGGTGGTTATGTTGGTTACTTGTGGCTCCCATAGTCACACTCTAATGTATTTGACCAGGTTTTCAGTTATACTTCAATATTCAGTCTCAGCATGTTCTTCTTGCAGTAATTCATGTGTAATCCTTATTGAATGATTTTTTTTTAATTTCAAATCAAAAGTACTAAAATCAAAATTTTGAACATACACACATAAAATGTAACGAAGGGAATGGTTACCTTGTTTTAGTTTGAATCAAAGTAGTCTCCATGGAAAAAGTGAAATTAGGGTAATTCTTAGCCCCTATATCAAGTTGTTGTAGATCAATACATTCTTTTGGTGTTGTAGTTGTAATAAAAATGAGCTTATAAGAGAAACTAATGATGTTTTTGCTAAACTAAAGAGAGAGAAAATGATCCAAAGAGGGGGTTTTCTCATGGAGGAAGTAAATGATTAAAGAAATGTTTCCTCCATTATAAAACCCCCTCTTTGGATCATTTTTTCTCTCTCTAGTTTAGCATGAAACATCATTAGTTTCTCTTATTCATGAAAATATGTATAAATACGGTTCGATCTATTTTTAAATGCAATCCATTGTTTATCTAGTTCATTTTTTAAAAATATCTTTTAGGGTAAGAGAGATGATTTGGGTGAGGGGATTACATGGTGGGAGATTTAATCTACACCTGGTGAAAATTTATATAGCCAATCAATTAAGCTACTAAGATTCTCTAATACGAATATTGGACATTGGTGAGAAATCAAAAGAAAAAAAAACCTAGTTGTTGGAATTCAAGACATTATTATTATCGTATATATTCACAAATTACAATATTACTACTCCAAGCATTTGTAAGTTTTTGCTCTTCTGAGTAGAAGATTATTTAAATTTAAGAAGCACACAGATTTAGGGTGTGTTTGGTACGAAGGAAAAGGAAAACATTCTCATGTTTGGTTGGGTCAAATATTTTGGAAAATGTTTTCCAAAACAACTCATTTTTCTCAAATTTAAGGAAATTTTTTCCAAATCAACTCATTTTCTGTGAATGGTTTAAAAATTTCGTTCTTAACCTCTAACATTCGAATTCTGGTGTAGTCGATGAACAGAACAAAATAAAATGTTTCACCTAAGAAGATGGTGTATTAGGGTTTAGCAGGTAAAATTACTATCTTTAAAAGTCAAAACTTATGTTAGCTAGGTTTATTGATAGCGTGTGGTTTCACATTTAGATTTCTGGTTTTGATATTCTTGTTTTATTAATACAGTTTTTATTCATTTTTGGGAGTCTGTTTTGTAGTTGTATTACCCACATCAGTTGATTCTTTGCCCCCATTTTCTCTTTTAGATTTGTGCGTTCTTTTCAATCTTTGAGAAATAAGAAGAAACTGGAGAGTAGAAAAGGATAGCACCAGCAACGATCTACTGTACGGTGAGGTAACAAATTTAACACTCAATATCTTAATTGATTCCAAGTTGACTTTCAATTTCAAGATCACTTGTAGCATAAATGATATTGCTAAGAAGTGGAAATCTAAAACATTGACTCTTAAATTCTCATCAACACCTGAATCTGCTACTTGGTGTCTCAATGTTTTGCAAATTTTGCTTTTCTAGGTTTAGTAGCCCTAAGAAGAATGAGCCATTTTAGGTAATGTTTTCAATGTTGAAGTGTTAAAGGTGTCTTTGTACAACTATTTTCCTCTAGTTATAGTTTATGTTATTTGGTATCACTGTAAGTTTTAAATGTTCAAAGAAAGACTCTTTCTTGATTCATGTAGAACTTTCCTTTTTAGGTTTAGTTTTTGGCTTCAAATAAGAGACGCTTAGCTTGAGATTTTTCCAGATTCATGTATTTAAATGTTATTGTTGCTTCATCTTTATTAGTTTCAGAAACTCGAGCTTCTTTGATTGACTAGAAGGGATTCTATCTTGTAGTAGTATTAAACCCTTAGATAACAGAGATTCATCTTTTCCCAGATAACAAATTGAGGATTTTTATTTCTAAAGGAAAACCAGACCAATCGATTAGACAAATTCCAAGTTCTGAAGGGTAAAAATTGGCATGTCACTGACATGTCTAATCTGTTGAGTCAAAAGACGTGAGATACTCTTTGCCGTGTGTTTTTGATCTGCTTCTGCGCAAGCTTGTTATTTAAGTGTTTGTAAACTGGAAATTTCACAATCGTAATTTATTTATGAATTTTCCAATTGTGTCGATAAAAGAAAGGGAAAATTCTTATTACCTTTATGATTTAAGATATTTTCCTTCGATCCAAAAAAAATTGTTTATTTTCTGATATTATGTGTGGAGCTGATCCACTGTTAAGGAACTTCTTTGGGTAAAGTTGATGTAAATACTTGAAGGATTTGAGGGGCTTCCATGCTTTGCTTTGACTATAAACATTATATGCTTACTAGTTGAGAGATGATCAGGAGGCTAGAAACCTTCGTATTACATGTTTGTGATGCAGGGTGTTGTTAGGCTTGTTATAAGTAGGTATGCTTTGTAACAAAATGGTGAAAAAATATGATCGCATTCCGTTTGTTAACGTACAAATGATGGTCCATTCATTAGATTGTCGTTCAAAATATTTCTTGTGGCCCAGTGCTATTGTCACTTGTTTGATTTCGAACTCTATGTAGAATTTATCATGGATTACTTCTCTCTGTTCTATGTTCTTATGTTCTTTACTATATCGTTTGACTTGTTCAGGATTTTTTAAAATAAAATTTGTATGTATTCTACTTTGACGGGATATGGAGTTGCCCAAGTGTTGTTTGTCAATTGCTTTTCATTGTTTTTTAGAAACAAGCTCTCTATTCTCAGAAGGTAGCATTAGAGAGACGGCAAAAGTAAGATAAAGCTTGACCATGCTTAGGAATATGTTTTGTTTTTCTTGAATATTTGGAATTCCCTATGATTTTTACTATTCTTAGGACTTTGTATTTTGTTAAAACTTCTATTTGATTGTGGTTGTTAGTTTCCTACAGTTAGATAACAGTTGAGGTAAATTAAGTAAAAGAAAGTAGAATGAGCTTCAAATTAAGGAAATTTGAACAAGTTCTGAGCATTCATGTAACTAAAGTGTATAACTAATTTCTTTCACATCTCTCCTAGTAGTCTGAATACTCTTATAGATCCAAAGTAGTTCTAGTTTTATTGCTTTTGTATCTCCTCTTATTGCTGTTTACTTGTCCTGTATATGACATATAGAGGATATGATTGATAAGCATATTGCATCACTCTCGAAGAACAAGGATCTCTGTTTTCTTATTTACTTCCATGCCTTGCACTACTGGTTTTCCGTTTCCTTGTATTGCTTGTGGAATGATTCATTGTTGGGGGAAGGGTCTGGGCTCTGAGCTATGGCTGTCAAGTTTTTGTTATAGTTTTTGTTTGAACTATCAAGAGATAACTCTCGGTTTGACATCTCAAGGGAGTAAAACCACGACCTGTTACACAGGATTTACAACCGTCTTCACTAATCTTCTTAATCAAAAGTGAAACTCGGTCACAACAATGTGAGAAAAAGTTATTAATCTCACGATAAAGTAATCTACCTATTACTTGAAGAGCCTAAGCGGATACAACACCGCCCACTAAGCTATCACCCCTAGATAACTTAGAATTTGCTAAGCGGATACCACACCGTCCACTAAACCACCTAACTATAGATGACTTAGAATTTGAATAAGCAACAAAATAATGTATCCCACTAAATCAGTTAACCTTAACTGATTTAGACTTTTACAATCCGAAACAAATATCTGAATCCTTTATAGATTAGGAACAGATTTACAATGTAGGTACATAGACACAAAGCTTTAATATAACAAAGATTCTTCTTTACTCTATCAGGTCCTTCTGTTGAGTTGAGCAATGTTCTTCCTTGAAGATGGCCTTCTGTTCAAGCTTGTGAATTTTTAGAGAAAATCCAAGTTTAATTTGTCAAGTCTTGAATTTGTGTTTGTTGGAAAGAGATAACATAATTCCCCACAAATTCGTTGAAACCATCCCATTGGTTGAAGGCCTGCTATTGGAAAAGTTGTGCACCTACCGCATCAGAGGTGACAACTTTTCTGACAGATGTCTTTTCACTTTTTCACATCACAGTCTTGCGGGGACCAGGTCCCTTGCAAACTTCTTTGTGAGTTCTTGAAAAGGCTTGGTGGCTGACTTCCTTCTTTGAATGAATGAATATAATATGGAGTTTGTCATGCTAAAAATATCAAACATAAAGAGTTATTATCCGGTTGACAAATACCCTCCTCCATTCTGATTGGTGTAGTACACTGACGCCTCACCAACCTTTGACGTGACAGCTTTACAACTGTAACCAATTATGTGTCTGATGAAAGAAACTTTGCTTGGGACCAGGTCCCTGCATTTGTGAGATACTGAACCATAAAATCTCGTCCACTCTTCTTATTGGTGTAGGATACTGCACTTTTCACCTACCACCTGACATGACAGCTTTTACGGCTGTACCCCATTTGTATCTGGACGAGAGCACTCTGCCAGGGACCAGGTCCCCGCATTTGTGAGGATCATCAAACACCTAGAATATAACACTTTTGTATCTCCTCTTATTGCAGTTTACTTGTCTTGTATATGACATATAGAGGATAGGATTGATAAGCATATTGCATCACTCTCGAAGAACGAGGATCTCTGTTTTCTTATTTACTTTTCCTTTTCCTTGTATTGGTTGTGGAATGACTCATTGTTGGGGGAAGGGTCTGGGCTCTGAGCTATGGCTATCATATTTTTGTTATAGTTTTTGTTTGAACTATTATGAGATAACTCTCGGTTTGACATAATTATTTAATAATTCTTGTTAGAATATCATTGTGCATACCTAAAAATTCTAACTTATAATTATATTAGATTAATGAAACTTGTTTAGTGGCTGCTTTACTCTCTTGAAAGATCAGTTTATTCTGATGATATTTTTTTGGACTCTCTGTTATAAAGCTTCCAGTGAATTTGTTATTTGGAGTCTTGAATTAATAGTGTATTAATAGTGTGAGCTTGAGATAAACATTGAATTAGAGTAAGGTAAAAGAAGAGAAGATGTGGAAAGAAGATATATGAACTTTTATGGAACATTAATCTGAATCACTGAAGGTTTATCAGGTAAGTAATAAAACATTAACACTCTCTTTTTTCCCAAATCAGAAAAACCTTCCGTCGATTTGAAGAACACAATTTTCTCTCCAAACTAAGTCCGAAGAACACGATTTTCACTCCAAACCTACATAATAATATAGTTGTTGAAGTATCCGCCTCATCTATTGATATTCCATTCCCTGTTCCATTTTTCAGATATACTTGTGAATTATGAGATCAAGAAAAAGAAGTGTAGGGCCCAGAGTTGCAAACTCACACTTGAACATCCATCCCCACAGCCAAAGAAATTGTTTGGAGAGTGCACTGTCGATCTTCGTAGAATATTCTGTTGGGAAGTGCTTCTGAAAAGCTTGATACCGAGTCCAGATTCCTTTGTCAGACCTAAATTCCAAGTCGGTCAATTGATGTATCTCTTGCTCACTGAACAGTTGGTGTAAACTGGAAATCTAGAAACTCAGAGCAATCCCTTTCATCCAATGCCAGGTAAGTTTTCCTTTAGTGCTTTTTGTGCTAATAATGAACAATGTTAGAAAATATGTGTTATTAATTAATGTTCGTTTCCACTGTGCAAAAACTAGAACTGTAAGGAGACTGCAGCATTATTCAAAAGCTATCTGCTCAGAGCTTCCACAGATGTCATTCCACAAGTGTGATCAATCTTCCACCAAAATTTGTGGTGACAGTGATCTTTCTCCAGCTGACGAAATAGAGAACATAATTCTTCTAGCAGGACGCCGAGCAGAATACTCTGCTCGAACGCATGCTCTTCCCTAAAATCTTGTTGCTTTCCATTTTTCACAGGACTTTGACTGTCAACGTATAACTCCACCGCAACCTACTGTGTTCCTTCAAAAAAAAGTTTACCTGTTACCTCTGCATCTCAAGGAGAAAGCATCTAGTGAAACAGGTTAGTACCAATTAATGTTAGTCATATTGGGATAAAAACGTTCCTTTCTGCTATCTTTATTGGAGGTCTACGAGACATGCGTCGTCGATACATGGACAATATTTCATTAGTACAACAATTAGTACATGATTTCCTATTGAACATCAATCATCATCTCCTTATCAACTCTTTGCTCTTATGTTTTGAAAACTTGTTCTTCCTTTTCGTAACCTGCCCATAATCAGGTACATAAAATGACCTTGCATTTCACATTCTCTTTGAGTAGTCTGCATATTTTTCTTCTTTTGTATCTCTGTTAGTAGTCTGCAATCTGGTTTTTGAAAGTCTTTAATTATAGTGTGAGTCTTAGATAAACAATGAAATAAAGTAAGGTAAAAGAAGAGAAGATGTGATAAGAAATCTGTGAACTTGTTATTGAAAAAAAGAAGACATGACATATATGTTTCTGGTTTGGGATGCATGGTTCTGTTAACCTCTTTGTGAGTAGGTCTGCTTTGTACATTTTTGGGATGCATTTGTATGTATATGATCACTAGTGGGTATTCCCCATCTTTGATTCATCTCATGATTTAAGCTTCCACATATGATATACCAGTTCAAGATTATCTTGGGATCACTCATAATCTTGGGTCTCGTGTTTATGCAAAGAGGGTAGCCTCAAGGCGTGACAAACTTGGTATCAGAACAATAGGTTTAAGAGTCCTAAAAATGTCTGAAAGCCACACTAGGTAAAGTCTCATTCATGGGGGTGAAGTGCACTACATATAATGAGAGCGAGTCTACTATAAGTGTTGTAAGAAAACTTCACTCTCTTTGTTACTCTTATCGTGTGTGAGGTATTCTCCAATTTCCTTGTTCTAATCAGTCGTTATGCACTTTAGATCATGCTTCATCGTGGAGCATACCCACAAAATTTCATTGATAAGGTTAAGAAAATCTTTGGAGTGATGCAAGTGATTGGTAGTGATAGGGTGGAATTGACATCCTACCAACTTAAGGATGTGGCACACATATGTTTCACTCAGAGGAAATACAACCTGAGCCACTTTGTCTTGCTCCATGTATAGAAGTAAACTTTGGTGTCTGTCCAGAAACTCTTATAGAACCTTTATCAGTCTTACTGTAGTTGGTGACCGATTTATAGCTGTCGTATATACAAAAATTGTCTTGTCACAGTCTCTGAAAAAGTCACCTCTATAGACATTGTAGAGTTAGAAATAGTAGATTTTGATAGCATTCTAGGCATGGATTGGGTACATTTCTATGATGCCTCAGTCAATGTAGAACTAGGATTGTTTTATTTTTTTTAACGAGTTAGTCTTAGAATGGAAGGGTAGTAGCTTAGTGCCTATAGGTCGATTTAGCTCTTACCTTAAGGTTAGAAAGATGATATCTAAAAGGTAGTGTAGCACATGTTGAGGAAGTAAGGAAGGAATCAGAAAAACATGTTCATCAGCTTGCTCGCTTAGGAGTTAATCTTATGGACACATCAAATGGTGGTGTAATAATCCAGAATAGATGAAAATCCTCATTGGTAATGAAAGTTAAGGAAAAACAAGATAATGATCCTATACAACTGGAAGTTCATCAGCAAAAAGTATAGGTTTTCTCCCAAGGGGGAGATAGTCGTGTATGTGTTCCCATCTCCAAGTAAAAAGTTATGATAATTTTAGTGAAGCTCTGTCGGGCAGCCTTGACTAAGACCCCTACCTACGGTTGGTAGGTAAACCCACAGACCATAGGTCCCTCCGTGGGTGGACTTCGTCAGAATTAAGACAGGGTCATTTTGGTCCTTTCCCATGTGTTGGGACCTAAACTACGTCGTCTAATCCTTAAACTGAGTATTTTTGGTCATTTTAAACCTTGTAACTTAGTCAAATCTTTCCCTAAGCGATTCATTCACTAAAAAATCATCAAACTTAGAAAAAAAAGAGGAGAAAATAGGCGACCAAAACCCTTCCAAGAACGCAACACGTTTTCTTCAGTTCCAGCCCATAAATGAAAGGATTTCTCCGTAGATTTCGTCACCATATATATTGGATTTCACTAGTGGGTTCCTTTCACCCATTAGGTCCCTAAAATTCAGTTAGATTCTTGATTCCCATATCATGCTTAAACCTAGAGTTCGTAAAACCTTAGATATTAGTTATGATTTAGTTATTAGATTATTCGTAATTAGATTATCATGTTTTTGTGGAATCTTTTACTACTTATTTGCATGAAACTCAGAATCCTAGTTGTGTAAATTATTTTAGTTCATGAATGACACATGCTATGTCAGTTAAAAAGTTATACATGCATTGGTTTTCGAATGTCACATTATCAGTCTATCATTGTTATATTCTCAAATTTGCATGTTAGCATTTTGAGATATTCAGTATCTCAGTTATGTGTGTTAGATATACATATTCAGTTTGGAGTACGCTTAAAACCGAGTAGACCAAGTTTTAGTGTACCCTTATAGTCGTAGAACTACGTACCCTCTGTAGGTTAAGTCCCCTCTATGGGAATAGGTTTTAGTAATCACGCCATTCACGTCTGTATACCCCTGACAAGGTATATCGGTTCCTTCAATGTGGTGTATGCATCAAACATCAAGGATAGCTCATATGGTGGTTATGTTGGTTAGTAGTGGCTCCCATAGTCAGACTCTAATCTATTTAACTAGGTTTTCAGTTATACTTCAGTATTCAGTCTCAGCATGTTCCTCTGGCAGTAATTCATGTGTAATCCTTATTGAATGATTTTTTTATTTCAAATCAAAAGTACTAAAATCAAAATTTTAAACATACACACATAAAATGTAACGAAGGGAATGGTTTCCTTGTTTTAGTTTGAATCAAAGTAGTCTCCATGGAAAAAGTGAAATTAGGGTAATTCTTAGCCCCTATATCGAGTTGTTGTAGATCAATCCATTCTTTTGGTGTTGTAGTTGTAATAAAAATGAGCTTATAAGAGAAACTAATGATGTTTTTGCTAAACTAGAGAGAGAAAAAATGATCCAAAGAGGGGGTTTTCTCATGGAGGAAGTAGATGATTAAAGAAATGTTTCCTCCATTTGAAAACCCCCTCTTTGGATCATTTTTTTCTCTCTCTAGTTTAGCATAAAACATCATTAGTTTCTCTTATAAGCTCATTTTTATTTTTTACATTTAACTAGATATCATTTTATATAGATTTAAAATGGGTGAAACAAAATGGTAACCAAAAGTTATAATTACATCCCATTCAACCAGCTCAATTTATCCAACAAACCTTGTTTCCTCCATCACCAACAATAGTAGCGTGTGTTCCACCAACAACTACAACACCAAAAGAATGAATTGATCTACAATAACTCGATATAGGGGCTAACAATTATTATAATTTCACCTTTTCCATGGAGACTCCTTTGATTTAAACTAGAACAAGGTAATCATTCTCTTTGTTACATTTTATGTGTGTATGTTTAAAATTATGATTTTAGTACTTTTGATTTGAAATCAGGAAAAATCATTCAATAAGGATTACACATAAATTATTGCACATGAATCAAAATTTTGATTTTAGTACTTCTGATTTGAAAGAGGAAAAATCATGGTTCTTTGACACATATATTGCTCTAGTCCCGTAACCAAGCGAAAAAGAGGATTCTCTTGAAGCTTGGATTCTTCTGCCCGTGAATCCTCCTTTGCTTTGTTACGGGACTAGAGTGAATCGTCTCTTGCGCTAGGGTCTAATATATGTGTCAAAGAGTGTATTCTGTTAAAGCGGATACAGGGGTATTCCCTTGAGCCTATTGATTCAACTCCTAGAAAGTCATGTCTCTCTCCGTCACTTAAAACACAAGCTATGATGATTCAAGTCAGACAAAAATAACTAAACTTAATGATAAAAAGAACATGTGCGGTGTAGAGCCTAAAGTCTAGGATTAGTATTTAAACATTGATTTAGCTTAATAATGATTAATTAATATAGGATTGAATTGTAGTATAATCTCAATCTAACTAAAGAAAGCATGAATATATAATGAAAACACTGTCTAAGTTAGTAGAAAAGAAAAAAGAGTAAACATGGAGTTATAGTATTTTTACACATAATATTATTCTATAATCTTTTCATTATACTCCTTGTATTCCATATTAAGTGTAATTCTTAAGGCAAAACACACCTATTAAGAAAAATATTCAAGAGCATAGGTTAAATCATAATTTCAACTATTTCCTTTTGTGAAATTATAAATATAAGGAAAATGCACAAGTATCCCCCTAGACTATGACCGAAATTCCAAAGACACACCTTAACTAAACTAAGGTCCTATTACCCCCTGAACTTATTTTTTTGTAACTTTGTGCACCTTTTTGGATTACGTGGCATCCAAATATCTCCACACGCTACTCAGTTGCGTGGAGTCACGGAGTGTGCCACGTGAGACAAACATGAAATTGTTGAATTGATTTTCTAGAAGATAGAAAACTTCAATATAGGAAAAGGCAAAGATGGAAAAAATTTCAAACACCTATCTCGAACTCTGAAAAATTCAACTATTTTTAACAATAAAATAAGCTTCAAAAATTCACTTAATGTGGAATAGAATGAGTATGTTTCACACACCTTCTGTACTGAACAAATCACATTCCAAAAAAACTCAAGTATTTTTGAACATTAACTTCTATAGTACATTTTGGTTTATTCATGAAAATATGTATAAATATGGGTCGATCTATTTTTAATCCAATCCATTGTTTATCTAGTTCATTTTTTAAAAATATTTTTTAGTGTAAGAGAGATGATTTGGGGGAGGGGATTACATGGTGGGAGATTTAATCTACAGCCGTGAAAATTTATATAGACAATCAATTAAGCTACTAAGATTCTCTAATACGAATATTGGACATTGGTGAGAAATCAAAAGAAAAAGAGAAACCTAGTTGTTGGAATTAAAGGCATTATTATTATCGTATATATTCACAAATTACAATATTACTACTCCAAGCATTTGTAAGTTTTTGCTCTTCTAAGTAGAAGATTATTTAAATTTAAGAAGCAAAAAGATTTAGGGTGTGTTTGGTACTAAGGAAAACATTCTCATGTTTGGTTGGGTCAAATGTTTCGGAAAATATTTTTCAAATCAACTCATTTTCCTCCAATTTAAGGAAAATGACTTCCCTTCGAAACATATTGAAAACACTTTCCAAAACTCTCTACCAACCTCCGCCCTACCCACCCCACCCTACCATCCCCCCATACCCTACCAGCCCCCACCCAAACCCAACCCACCCTACAAACCCCCAACCCACCCCTACCAGCCCCCCACCCACCCATACACCCTACCAGCCCCCCCCCCTATCCCTAAAAAAATTTATGTTCAAATTTTAATTTTTTTCAACCCTACAATCTAATCCACCCCTCTCCACCCCACGAAAAAATAATAATTTTGTTTTTAAAAAATATTTCAACTTCAAGAATTATTTTTTACTCTAGTAAAAAATAAAAGATAATTCTCAAAAACATATTTCACTCAAAAATCAAACACTAAAATATTTTTTCGAAAAATATTTTCTACTCACCAACCAAACATGAGAAAAAAATCAAATATCTACTTGTCCAGGAAAGCCTTTTCTAATAACATTTTCCATGAAAAACATTTTTCTTCATTTGAAACATACCCTTAGAGTAAGTTTCTTTTGCTATAAGTCACTATCTACAAAGGAATGATAACATTTTTCTATATTGTATTCATGCAACAAAAACAATTATAAAAATGAGATAATTCTGAACCTAGATATAACATTATTCAGAGGCAATTTTTTTTTGGCCAAGAAATTTCACCTAAGAAAGCATACTTTAAAATAAATCTCCTTGACCCATATATAATTAAGGATAGGAGAGGTTGTACCTTTATTTCTAAAGAACATTTATACTGCTAGTTTTATGATTCTGTAAATTGTGTTGATATGTGTACGTTAAATTCATTAATAAACTATATATTTCAAAGAAAGACCATATTGGAAAGAAAGGTTGTCCTTAAGAAGGATTTTTTTTTGGAATTTTGATTATTTTTTGCATGATTGAGATGTTTCATCACAAAGGAAGGTTCATTGATAATGTAATCCAATACATCAAAAACACATTTGGATCTAAAGAGAGTCTGTTGCGGAATTCCTTAATTATTTATTCTTCCGAGTGAATTCCCGTAGCGAGATCAACATCCATCTTAATTATGATTTATGTCCTCTGAATTCTTCCCAACTCTCTTCGCTTACGTAGAGGTGAATCCAGAATCTTGAGTCTATGGTTATGAAATTCTAAAAAGGTAACTTGTTGAATTTTTAAAAGGTAACCTTTTCTAGAATCCAAATCTATAAACTCAAGATTTGGGATCCGCCTCTATGCAAGCGAAATTTTAATTATAGGGAAGAAAGTTATGAAGCCTTAAGAGGAAATAACTATGATGGATGTTGATGTTGCTATGTGAATTCACGTGGAAGAAGAAATAATTGCGGAAATCCTCAACAATTTCTCTTTCGATTCAAATGTATTATGAAGTCTTGGATGACATTGATCATCGACCAAACTTTATAATTAAACATCTCAATCATTCCAAGAATAACCAAAAATCTCAACAAAAAAAAAAATCTTAATGACAACCTTTCCTTCCAGTATAGTCTTTCAGATTTACTTTCAAAAATTCATGCACATATCACTAAAGTTAAAATAACAATAGTTCAAATTGAACAAAATAACTGAATTTCCTGATAAAAAGAACATGAAGAATGTATAGCCTTAAGCTTAGGATTAGCGTTTAAACATTGATGTATCTTAAGATGAGTACACCATTTTAGGCCTACGACTACACTAAATTTGGACAACGCTTGTAAAGTGTTGCCTAAAATACTTTTGGGTACGCTTTTAAAGCTTAGTGTAAGTTTTTATCTTTTGGCTTCACTTATATTGACAACACTTATAAAGCGTACTCTTTAATAGTATAGGCTACACTTCATAAGTGTTATTACATTATAATATAATTGGCAACAACTATTTACATATGTGACCACACTTTTAAAGTGTGCTATTTTAATAATTGTAAAAACAACACATTATAAGTGTGGCCTTAATGTTTTCACTAAAATATTATATTCCCTCCAAAATTTCAATCTTAGCTCAAATTTTAATTTGGCAAAGAAAACTTAGTCATAAAACATAAAAGATATCAACTTTTAGGTCTTTTTCCCCAGATAAGAAACTTTTCATATTTTTTTTGAAGAAAAAAGTTTGCTCTAAATTTGAAAATTTCCTCAACTCTTTGGTATTTGCTCCAGATTTGATATCTGCTCACAAATTAACAGGTATATCTTCAACAATACAGAATGTAAAGATTTTTCACAATAAAATTCTATGAATGGTTTAAAAATTTCGTTATTAACCTCTAACATTCGAAAATCCCTCATGATTTTCGTTGTTCTAGTCTAGCCGATGAACAAGACAGAATAAAATGTTTCACTTAAAAAGATCGTGTATTAGGGTTTAGCAGGTAAAATTACTATCTTTAAAAGTCAAAACTTATGGTAGCTAGGTTTATTGATAGCGTGTGGTTTCACATTTAGATTTCTGGTTTTGATATTCTTGTTTTATTGATACAATTTTTATTGATTTTTGGGAGTCTAGTTTGTAGTTGTATTACCCACATCAGTTGATTCTTTGACCCCATTTTCTCTTTCAGATTTGTGAGTTCTTTTCAATCTTTGAGAAATAAAAAGAAACTGAAGAGTAGAAAAGGACAGCAACATCAACGATCTACTGTACGGTGAGGTAACAAATTTAACACTCAATATCTTAACTCATTCCAAGTTGACTTTCAATTTCAAGATCACTTGTAGCGTAAATGATATTTTTAAGAAGTGGGAATCTAAAACATTGGCTCTTGAATTCTCATCAACACTTCAATCTGCTACTTGGTGTCTCACTTTTTTTCAAATTTTGCTTTTCTAGGTTTAGTAGCCCTAAGGTGAATGACCCATTTTAGGTAATGTTTTCAATGTTGAAGTGTTAAAGGTGTCTTTGCACAACTATTCTCCTCTAGTTATAGTTTATGTTATTTGGTATCACTGTAAGTTTTAAATGTTCAAAGAAAGACTCTTTCTTGATTCATGTAGAACTTTCCTTTTTAGGTTTAGTTTTTGGCTTCAAATAAGAGTCTCTTAGCTTGAGATTTTTTCCAGATTCATGTATTTAAATGTTATTGTTGCTTCATCTTTATTAGTTTAAGAAACTCGAGCTTCTTTAATTGACCAGAAGAGATTCTATCTTGTAGTAGTATTAAGCCCTTAGATAAAAGAGATTCATCTTTTTCCAGATAACAAATTGACGATTTTTATTTCTAAAGGAAAATCAGACCAATCGATCAAACAAATTCCAAGTTTTGAAGGGTAAAAATTTGGCATGTCACTGACATGTCTGATCTTGTGAGTCAAAAGACATGAGATACTCTTTGCCGTGTGTTCTTGATCTGCTTCTGCGCAAGCTTGTTATTTAAGTCTTTGTAATCTGGAAATTTCACAATCGTAATTTATTTATGAAATTTTTAACTTGGGTCGATAAAAGAAAGGGAACATGCTTATTACTTTTATGATTTAAAATATTTTCCTTCGATCCAAAAAATTTGTTTATTTTCTGATATTATGTGTGGAGCTGATCCACTGTTAAGGAACTTCCTTGGGTAAAGTTGAAGTAAATACTTGAAGGATTTGAGGGGCTTCCATGCTTTGCTTTGACCGTAAACATTATATGCTTACTAGTTGAGTGATGATCAGGAGGCTAGAAACCTTCTTATTACATGTTTGTGATGCATGGTGTTGTTAGCCTTGTTGTAAGTCGGTATGCTTTGTAACAAAATGGTGAAAAAATATGACCGCATTCCGTTTGTTAACGTACAAATTATGGTCCATTCATTAGATTGTCGTTCAAAATATTTCTTGTGGCCGAGTTCTATTATCACTTGTTTGATTTCGAACTCTATGTAGAATTTATCATGGATTACTTCTCTCTGTTCTATGTTCTCATGTTCTTTACTATATCATTTTACTTGTTCAGGATTTTTTAAAATAAAATTTGTATGTATTCTACTTTGACGGGATATGGAGTTGCCCAAGTGTAGTTTGTTAATTGCTTTTCATTGTTTTTTAGAAACAAGCTCTCTATTCTCAGAAGGTAGCATTAGAGAGACAACAAAAGTAAGATAAAGTTTGACCATGCTTAGGAATATGTTTTGTTTTTCTTGAATATTTGGAATTCCCTATGATTTTTACTATTCTTAGGATGCTTTGTTTGTCAAGTATTTGTATTTTGTTAAAACTTCTATTAGATTATGGTTGTTAATTTCCTACAGTTAGATTACAGTTGAGGTAAATTAAGTAAAAGAAAGTAGAATGAGCTTCAAATCAAGGAAATTTGAACAAGTTCTGAGCATTCATATAACTAAAGTGTATAACTAATTTCTTTCACATCTCTCTTAGTAGTCTGCATACTCTTATCGATTCAAAGTAGTTCTAGTTTTATTGCTTTTGTATCTCCTCTTATTGCAGTTTACTTGTCCTGTATATGACATATAGAGGATAGGATTGATAAGCATATTGCATCACTCTCGAAGAACGAGGATCTCTGTTTTCTAATTTACTTCCATGCCTTGCATTACTGGTTTTCCTTTTCCTTGTATTGGTTGTGGAATGATTCATTGTTGGGGGAAGGGTCTGGGCTCTGAGCTATGGCTGTCATATTTTTGTTATAGTTTTTGTTTGAACTATTGTGAGATCACTCTCGGTTTGACATAATTATTTAATAATTCTTGTTAGAATATCATTGTGCATACCTAAAAATTCTAACTCATAATTACATTAGATTAAAGAAACTTGTTTAGTGGCTGCTTTATTCTCTTGAAAGATCAGTTTATTTTGATGCTATTGTTTTGGATTCTCTGTTATAAAGCTTCCAGTGATTATTTTTTTTTGGGAGTCTTGAATTAATAGTGTGAGCTTGAGATAAACATTGAATTAGAGTAAGGTAAATGAAGAGAAGATGTGGAAAGAAGATATATGAACTTGTTATGGGACATTAATCTGAATCGCTGAAGGTTTATCAAGTAAGTAATAAAACATTAACACTGTCTTTTTCCCCAAATCAGAAAAACCTTCCGTCGATTTGAAGAACACGATTTTCTCTCTAAACTAAGTCTGAAGAACACGATTTTCACTCCAAACCTACATAATAATATAGTTGTTGAAGTATCCGCCTCATCTATTGATATTCCATTCCCTGTTCCATTTTTCAGATATACTTGTGAATTATGAGATCAAGAAAAAGAAGTGTAGGGCCCAGAGTTGCAAACTCACACTTGAACATCCATCCCCACAGCCAAAGAAATTGTTTGGAGAGTGCACTGTCGATCTTCGTAGAATATTCTGTTGGGAAGTGCTTCTGAAAAGCTTGATACAGAGTCCAGATTCCTTTGTCAGACCTAAATTTCAAGTCGGTCAATTGATGGATCTCTTGCACTCTGAATAGTTGGTGTAAACTGGAAATCCAGAAACTCAGAGCAATCCCTTTCATCCAATGCCAGGTAAGTTTTCCTTTAGTGCTTTTTATACTAATAATCAACAATGTTACAAAATATGTGTAATTAATTAATGTTCGTTTCCACCCTGCAGAAACTAGAACTGTAAGGAGACTGCAGCATTCTTCAAAAGCTATCTGCTCAGAGCTTCCACAGATGTCATCCCACAAGTGTGACCCAAATTTGTGGTGACAGTGATCTTTCTCCAGCTGACGAAATAGAGAACATAATTCTTCTAACAGGACGCCGAGCAGAATACTCTGCTCGAACGCATGTTGTTCCCCAAAATCTTGTTGCTTTCCATTTTACACAGGACTCTGACTGTCAACGTATAACTCCACCGCAACCTACTGTGTTCCTTCAAAAAAAAGTTTGCCTGTTACCTCTGCATCTCAAGGTGAAAGCATCTAGTGAAACAGGTTAGTACCAATTAATGTTAGTCATATTGGGATAAAAACTTTCCTTCCTGCTATCTTTATTGGAGGTCCACGAGACATGCGTCATCGATACATGGACAATATTCCATTAGTACTACAATTATTACATGATTTCCTATTGAACATCAATCATCATCTCCTTATCAACTCTTTGCTCTTTTGTTTTGAAAACTTGTTCTTCCTTTTCGTAACCCGCCCATAATCAGGTACATACAATGACCTTGCATTTCACATTCTCTTTGAGTAGTCTGCATATTTTTCTTCTTTTGTATCTCTGCTGCAATCTGGTTTTTGAAAGTCTTTTATTAATAGTGTGAGTTTTATATAAACAATGAAATAGAGTAAGGTAAAAGAAGAGAAGATGTGATAAGAAAATCTGTGAACTTTTTATTGAAAAAACGAAGACACGACATATATGTTTCTGGTTTGGGATGCATAGTTCTGTTAACCTCTTTGTGAGTAGGTCTGCTTTGTACATTTTTGGGATGCATTTGTACGTCTATGATCACTAGTGGGTATTTCCCATCTTTGATTCATCTCATGATTTAAGCTTCCAGATAGTACTTTTTGTTTTGTTGTTTTAGTATGTTTATGATATACCAGTTCAAGATTATATTGGGATCACTCGTAATCCTGAGTCTCGTGTTTACGCAAAGGGGGTAGCCTCAAGGTTTGATAAACTTGGTATCAGAACAATAGGTTTAAGAGTCCTAAAATGTCTGAAAGCACACTAAGTAAAGTCTCATTCATGGGGGTGAAGTGCACTACATATAATGAGAGTGAGGCTACAAGTGTTGTAAGAAAACTTCACTCTCTTTGTTACTCTTATCGTGTGTGAGGTATGCTCCAATTTCCTTGTTCTAATCCGTCGTTATGCACTTTAGATCATGCTTCCTCGTGGAGCTTACCCACACAATTTCATTGATAAGGTTAAGAAAATCTTTGGAGTGATGCAAGTGATTTTTAGTGATAGGGTGGAATTGACATCCTACCAGCTTAAGGATGTGGCACACATATGGTTCACTCAGAGGAAATACAACCTGGGACACTTTGTCTTACTCCATGTATAGCAGTAAACTTCGGTGTCAGTCCAAAAACTCTTTTAGTACCTTTATCAGTCTTACTCCAGTTGGTGACCCATTTATAGCTAGACGTATATACAAAAATTGCCTTGTCACAGTCTCTGAAAAAGTCACCCCTATAGACCTTGTAGAGTTAGAAATGGTATATTTTGATAGCATTCTAGGCATGGATTGGTTACATTTTCTATGATACCTGAGCCTATTGTAGAACTAGGATTGTTCGATTTTTGTTTTTAACGAGTTAGTCTTAGAATGGAAGGGTAGTAGCTTAGTTCCTATAGGTCGATTTAGCTCTTACCTTAAGGTTAGAAAGATGATATCTAAAAGGTAGTGTAGTACAAGTTGAGGAAGTAAGGAAGGAATCAGAAAAACATGTTCATCAGCTTGCTTGCTTAGGAGTTAATGTTATGGACACATCAAATGGTGGTGTAATAATATAGAATAGATCAGAATCCTCATTGGTAATGAAAGTTAAGGAAAAACAAGATAATGATCCAATACAATTGGAAGTTCATCAACAAAAAGTATAGGTTTTCTCCCAAGGGGGAGATAGTCGTGTATGTGTTCCCATCTCAAAGTAAAAAGTTATGATCATTTTAGTGAAGCCCTGTCGGGCAGACTTGAATAAGACCCCTACCTACGGTTGGTAGGTAAACCCACAGACCGTAGATCCCTCCGTGGGTGGACTTCGTCAGAATTAAGGTAGGGTCATTTTGGTCCTTTCCCATGTGTTTGGCCTTAAACTATGTCGTCTAATCCCTAAACTGAGTAGTTTTGGTCAGTTTAAACCTTGTAACTTAGTCAAATCGTTCCCTAAGCGATTAATTCACTAAAAAATTATCAAACTTAGAATAAAGAGAGGAGAAAATAGGCGACCAAACCCTTCCAAGAACGCAACACGTTTTCTTCAGTTCCAACCCATAAATCAAAGGATTTCTCGGTAGATTTCATCACCATGTATGTGGGATTTCACTAGTGAGTTCCTTTCACCCATTAGGTCCCTAGAATTCAGTCAGATTCTTGATTCCTATATCTTGCTTAAACCTAGAGTTCGTAAAACCTTAGATATTAGTTGTGATTTAGTTATTAGATTATTCGTAATTAGATTATCATGTTTTTGTGGAATCTTTTACTACTTATTTGCATGAAACTCAGAATCCTAGTTGTGTAAATTGTTTTAGTTCATGAATGACACATGCTATGTCAGTTAAAAAGTTATACATGCATCGGTTTTCGAATGTTACATTATCAGTCTATCATTGTTATATCCTCAGATTTGCATGTTAGCATTTTGAGCTATTCAGTATTTCAGTTATGTGTGTTAGATATACATATTCAGTTTGGAGTACGCTTAGAATCGAGTAGACCAGGTTTTAGAGTACCCTTATAGTCCTAGAACTACGTACCCCCGTAAGTTAAGTCCCCTCTATGGGCATTAGTTTTAGTGATCACGTCATACACGTCTTTATACCCCTGGCAAGGTATATCGGTTCCTTCATTGTGGTGTATGCATCAAACATCAAGGATAGCTCATATGGTGGTTATGTTGGTTACTAGTGGCTCCCATAGTCATACTCTAATGTATTTGACCAAGTTTTTATACTTCAACTAGGGAAACAACCCGTGCTTCGCGCGGGCCGATGTGTAACCAATTATGAATGCATTATAAGTTGTTATACTACTTGGTTCTTTACTATAATTTCTGTTCTAATCAATATGTGTCAATATTAATTGTATTGTCAATTTATTTGTTAGTAATAGTATGTTTTGTAGCACATAATTTATTTTCTGTATCATGCAGTAGATGTACATTTGTATCTAATTCATCGTTCTAATACATTACTGCAATTGATATGGAATAATTTCTACAGTTTTATTTGTAGACATTTTGGGTCTTATTAAGTATTTCATTAACATAAATGACATTATATGTCTTGTTGTTTCTATATAATAAAGTTTTGCTATTGTAACATAAAACAATTTAGTTCTTTTCATAATGTGTACTGTACGTTATTATTAATAATACATAAAGTTGTATATCATTTTTGTCTATATAAATAGTCAGCTATGTATACATACTGGTCAGGGTAAGGTTGAAATAGTATCCACTGTGATTTGTGTCACAATTTTTATTAGGAATGTCCTTATTCTATACCGTTATTTATTTGCTTCATGGCCATAGACGTCCAAAACCTATTCTATCATCATTGTGTTCCTAAGTACTGTAATATGTATTACCAAATCCACTATGAAGCTGCCCATATTGATCTTCTATATTGGTTGCGCCTGCACACCATTGCTGCATTTTGTATTGGCACGTATCTGTTTGTATTCAACCTTAGTCCATACGCTGATGAGTAATATGATATCCATCAGTCATTAGTAATAATCATTTACGCCATATTTGTCATGATTTTAATTTCAAAATTGCATATGTACCGGTGTACTCTTAATAAATACCTCCTCTCTGTCCAGTATTCTAGGACGTACATTTTGGAATATTTCCCTGTAAACAATATTTTGTATGTATTTCTCGTCTTCCATGTCCTTGTCTGCATTCATTATTTTTAATCCTGCTCTTGTTGTTACACGGGAAACCGCGACATATAATTGTCCATGCATGAATACTTGTTTTGGAAGAAACAATCCAACTGTCTGAAGTGTTTGTCCCTGGATTTTATTGATTGTCATAGCGTAACAGGGTGATAAAGGTAGTTGGCATCTATTTAGCTTGAACGACCACTTAGAATCGTTTGGAGACATAATAATTCTTGGTATTGTGACTTGCATGCCCATGTTCTTACCAGAGATAATGTTTGCACAAACCGACCAAATACCAAGATGCGTTATTATTAATCTTGTACCATTGCATAGTCCTTCAGTTTGATTTATATTTCAAAGAAGCATAATTGGGCTTCCTACTTTCATCTGTATTTCATGGTTGGGATTCCTGGAAATTGTAAGCTGTTTAGGAATTCGGTTGGGTACAATATATCCTCTTCATTTGTATTAATGCTTGGTTTGCACACATTGTCCGAGCTATAATAAGTCCTTCCTTCCCCTGGTATCATTTTCATAATTCTATCATTCAGCTCATGCAACATTTCAGTTTTGGTGTGAGTATTGCTCTTTCTTGCAAGTATGACGGGTCATTATACTTCTGTAATAGGGACGGATACACTGCATCCACAATGGCTTTTATCTGATTGTGTGATGGTTCAATGTATACATCAGGAGGCACATATATGAAGTCGTTGTTATTCTCTGCATCAACGGATCCATCTCCAATTTTTTAGAAACCATTTATCAAAAGTTGATATTTCGTTTGCTTCATAACCTTTTATTTTTCCACTGCTTAGTCCCATATTTTCCTTCAATTCATAAATTGAGAAGTAGGGCCACAAGTGAGAGTAGTTTAATGATGCCTCCACAATATCAGCTCTCGTTCCCTTTGGAATAATAGGTAATATTTGGCGGAAATCACCCCACATGCGACAGTTACTCCCCCAAAAGGTTTGTCTGCGCTATTTTCATATCTATCACGGAGAATATCCTTCAAGTCCTGTCTAATGCTTCAAAACACAATTTGTTTGCCATTGGTGCTTCATCCCATATAATCAAAGTTGTCCTTTTGAGAAGTTCTGCTAATTGGCTGCCTTGTTTTATTTCAGAGGTTGACTCTGGAGTGACATCTAGTGGAATATGAAACCGGGAATGAGCAGTCCTACCATTTGGTAATAATAAAGCTGCTATACCTGAAGTAGCGACGGGTAGTACTATTTTTTATTCTGATCTGATCTTTGAAATAATTGTATTCCACAGAAATGTCTTCCTGTACCACCGCCCTGTATAAAAAATATTTTTCCTTCTTCGTTATTAACTGAAGATATTACTGCTTCATATGCCTCTAGCTGACTACTATTTAACAGGCTGACTGATTTGTTGTGCAGTATTTTCAGCTCGTCTTTTTCATAATCTAACTCTTCATATATTAGGCGATTTCCTACATTCCGTGTTAGTGACGAATTTGGAGTTGTCATACCTTCTATATCATTCAAACTTCTACCCATCTTTTGAAGGATGCTTTCAATCTCAAAAAGTGTATATGATTCAATTTGCTATGCATTTAGTTGTAAATCATACACTTGTAATATCTTTCTCTGCATTGACGTGATATCTTCAGATAATATTTCATAGTTATTTTCCCATAGTTTGCGTGAATCAGATACCTGACAGTTCATAAGTATAGTTACAAATAGCTGCCTCAACTCGTTTCCAGTAGCCCACTGGGCCGCCTCTGTCAAACAGTCATTCCACTCTTTGTCATCATCTAATAAGCCTAATGTGTAGCAGGCGTCTCTATATGTTTTATGATCTACTCCATTTATTCTTCTGATGCTTTCAAATGAAGTGCATCCTTTGACAAAATTTAGCAACATACGGATATAGAACCGTTCCCCACTTGCTGGATGTGCAAAGTATATTCTGCCAACTGCGTGTCCCTTTTGTCCCCTGTTCCACTTTTTGTCCCTTCCATTCCATACCCAACGTGTTGGAAATTCAGAATATGTAAGCTCTCTCGCATCAGGGTATTTTTGGTTAGCAACAAACCATTCTGTAAATTTTTTTTTCCCAATATCAGGTCTGCTTAGTACGTTTTCAGCTCGCTTTGATTCTTGAAATATTATGGTGTTCTGTCCCTGTAAATGGAAAGGCAACCGCTCCACTGCCGGTTGTCTGTGATGTATATCAAATGTAAATATCCTCCAGCAAGCTTCCGTTGCTGAAATATATCGACAATCTAAATATTTTTTGATCTCATCATTTTATGTGGTTGTCCCACTTGATTCTATTACTGATGTTGCTCGATCTGAACCTTTATTAATATACTTGAATAGGTACTTCACCAACCTTGAATAATTGCAGACTTCAACATTTATATGTGCATCAAACTGTACCAGCAAGTCCCTATTGTATGGGACAACATACTTGTTATCTAATGTGACACCATTTTTCTTTACTTCAATACCCGTGTTGCGTCTCATATAAATCGGGAATCCATCTGAATCAAAATTTGTCCGGTCATTGTATTTCTTTGGGAAATGCTTTGTGCACTTCCCTCGTTTCATACATGGGCAACCGGGGTTTAATTCTCCGCAAGGCCCGTGCATCATATAGTTCTTTACTGCATTATATCCATCTGGGTCATCTTGTAAATTTGGTATTTCAGCTGATATTACTCTGTCTATATGATCCGTTGTGGGATTTTTTAATGATTGATGAAGGAATAGTAGTATATGTGCATGTGGCAAGCCTCTTTTTTGGAACTCAATTGTATATATACCTGCAATAATTGTATGATAACCTGATTAGCATGTTGTATGTCATGAATGATTTAAATAATTTGCTAAAATAATATGTATTCTAATGTGTAGAGATGATGTATATAGAGATTGATATAGCTCTAGCTTAATAGGATTGTTATGACTATGTTTTGCGGCCAGCCCCGTTAATATGTGTTTTTTCTAGGTTCTAAATGTAAGCCTATATCATGTATTCCCAATTTTTTATTATGGAGATTCAATATAGCATGATTCAGTAGACGTGTATTGAACAATATTTATTTTGCATATCTTACTTGCAATTACTTTTCCAAACGGCTTATCCTTTTTAATATGTTGCATTAGTTGGCACAACTTGATTTGGAATACTCTGCATATGATGTCCACACGACTTCCATTGGCTTCTTGGTTTATTAAGCGCAACATTGCCTGTATTTTAGGCCACTTGGGGTTGCACGTGAATGTCAGGAACAAATTTGGGTATCCAGCCCACCTGCATATAGTCATTACATCTTGATAATTTTGCGCCCGATAGCGAGGTCCCCCTGTGTGTGAAGACGGCAGTATAATAGTTTTCCCACCATTGAGAAATCTGAATCTCCCCGCACAATTGCATCCATCAACCCACCATAATCTGTTCTAAGTTTTGATTGATTATTGCGGATGTACCTAAACTTTTCTTTCTCAATTTCCATGTACCCATCCACAATGTACTGTTGCAACAACCTTCCAGATTGTAGTAGAGTGTGGGCCTCATTAAGGCGTTGTTGTATGCAGTAGCCATAAAATTGTCTCATTGTTAAGTTATCACGTGTGTATGTTTTTTGTGTTTGTGAAACCACGTGTATTCCAAGCCTATATTCATCTTCTCCATATGGATGTATTAATGGGTAAGTCCTTGACATGAAACTTGGGTGTAAATCTGTGATCCTTTGCAAGCCATTCTTATGGTGTTCCACAATGACTTGTCGCTGGAAGTTTGCATCTGTAAGATCTCCAATGATTAGTCCCGCTACTTTTGAAGCGGTTGGTATGTTGTATTGTCGGCCATCATTGGTCCTTTCAGATAGGAGGCGCATACGAAACTTTGTTTGTGGTTCTTCTCTATCTCTATCTCCTGCCATACGAAATGATTTCACTAAAAATTATGCACGTCGAGCATTTCTGATATTCCCTTCACAATTTCTATTTCTACTTCTTCATGCCTCATAATTTTCATTCTATTTTCTATGTCATTATCTGTATCATATATATATAGCTACGCAAATTGTGGTGTTTTGCCAATTTCTGGTAATAGCGAGCCAATGTGATGGTAATTTTGACCACTTATTTTGAATACATAAGGACCCTTTGAACGATTAATTGATCTGTCAACTCTGCCTCCCATAGATGTAAATGCAAACATGGAGTTATATACCTTGATATTTTTCCTATAGTTGATACCCATTTTTCCAGATTCTGGGCCTAATAGGTATTTGAGAAAGCCTGGTTGTTGAGTCAGAAATGGTAGATGCACCCGACCTTCCATACAACATATTGCAAATTTGGGTTGTTGGTTTTTTTTGCTTTTCTCTGTCCGCTCCTCATACCATAGAATGACACTGCAATATTGACATGTGTAGTTTGGAGGGCCCAAATTCCATGTTGTCTTGTATCCCCCTGTCACATAAGTTTGGTGGTAGACAATATAAGTATTGGATACACAAAAATTGTACTCACGTAGCTAATACATGTCTATGTGCATATGTGATTATGTATGTTGTTGATGTAGTATAGATGTACCTGTATTGTGCCGAATTGTTTGTCTGGCAGTACTTTTCTGTGTATGCATTGTAACTGATACGTCTGTACATTCCCATAACAGAATCATCAAATTGGTCAGATTGTCCTCCTGAGCAAATGTTTTGTAAATGTTGTTAATAAGTAATATGCTTAAAATACATTGCGTGTAAGTAGATAGTGTTTTAATTATGATTCATAAACCATATTATGTTGTTTATGGTCGCCGTTAATGAGGCATCTTGATTATCACGTACCCTCAATCTATTGAGATGCAGAGTAGCGGCTAATGTGTTTTTTTCCGTGAGTTTTTCTAAGTTTTTTATGTGTTTGTGTGTTGTCTGGCGGATATGTGTGTATAGCAACTTACCCTTTATTTGTTGTTGCATCTGTACGATATGAATATTTCTTAGGTTCACCATACTGCCTAAGTTCCTGATGTAATGTAGAACACGATGTGAGTTTTTGCTTCAATCGCGCATACTTGTCTCGACATTTTTTTATAGTAGCTATTTCATGGCTTCTTCGAGTGCCTTGCAGTGATGATGTATAACTTTTAATTTTTTGTTTCAACATCCTGTCTTGGTTTGCTAGTAGAGGTAGTAATTGTTGCAGTTTCCGAATATCGGTGGGTATGTTTGCAGGGGAAGTAAATGTCTTAACAATGTATGTTATCAAGTCCATTTTTTATGGTTTAAATGAATTATTTTAAGCGTTTTTGTTGTTATTATTTTTGAGCAGTGTCACCGGTATGTAATTTTGTGTGTTGTACAATAGTAATCTTAGAAGGAGACCGAGTTGGTGGTGTAATGGGAAAAGAGTTGAGGCTTGTGGGTGCTATGATTTTTTCCGTCGTTATAATAAGTTGTTTTAAATTACAATAGCCGTTTTATTCTATAATTGTTATTCTGTCCCTTTTAACTTTGAAAAGACATGTATATAGGAATCCAAATGACATGTCGGTAAGGTGTTTGTGTTTATGCAATGTAATTATATCCCTAATATTTGTCTTATTTTTCACATTTTATATTATTAATTTGCATCTTTTCTATTACCTAAAATTCCAAACTTAGGATATATTATTTGTGTTTGCGTAGCGATTTTGTTATTGTGTAACTGTTTTTTCTCTCCTTTTTAAATATTCTAAAGACAGCTACCCAGGGAGCCAAATGACACATCATTAAGGCGGTTCTGTGTATGCAATTTTAGTATTTATCCCTAATAATTTTTATTTTTTGCACATTTAATAGTATTAAATTGCATATATTATTTGTGTTTGCATAGCGATTTCATTTTTTTATCCCATTTTCGTGGTACTTTTGTAATGTGAGCACTATTAGATTTGGAGTTACAATTGCGAAAGAATGCGGATTTTATATACATATCTGTTGTGTTTTTGTAGACTGTTGTTCTTGTTTTTCATATAGGCTGCCTCTTCTATTACTATGGGTGAGTTGGTAGATAATTTTGGATTGTCCCGTATTCGACCATAATTAGTAAGCGATGGTTACAACCATTTATTAAGTGAATAATAAATGTACCAGGGCAAAAATACTATAGATGCAAGATAGAAAAGAATAGTGAATGTTATTTTTTTACCATATTTTTCGTCTCTAAATTGTTAATCAACCCATTCGTACACTTATGCGATTGAATATTTGTTACACATGAGTTTTATAGAAGGTTCATGGGGTTTTTTTACCCCAAAACTTACATATTATTGTATCTTTTTATTGAAAAACTATATTTGAATGAAGAAAAGGTAAATAAAAATTGTTAAAGTGAAAGAACATAAAATATAAATCATTCAAACGTATATCTAAAAGTTCAATTGTAAACTACCAATTTTAGTTACCTCAAATGGAAGAAGCTTTAGAGGGTGAAAATCAAATATTCGAAATTCGAAATTTAAACATTGAATATGATTGAGTTGATGTATTGGAGAGAAGACATATTGGTACAAATATTGTGCGTATCGAACTTATGAATGTTTTAGTTACCTCAAATGGAAGAAGCTTTAGAGGGTGAAAATCAAATATTCGAAATTCGAAATTTAAACATTGAATATGATTGAGTTGATGTATTGGAGAGAAGACATATTGGTACAAATATTGTGCGTATCGAACTTATGAATGTTTTTCCTTTGTGATTTTGTGGTTATTCTTTGAATGTAGAAAGAATATAGAAAAAGGCTAATAATTTACTTTGAATCAAGCAATTGTGAATATTTTTTCCTGATATCTCAATTGGTCTAATTATAAATAAAGCGTATCCTTTTGATGAATGTTTGAAATAACTACTTTAAGTAATGAATATTATTCAAATTTTCTAACAAAAGAACTCCTTTGCTATCAAAATATATGCTATTTTGAAAAAATTACATTGACCCATAATGGAAAATAGAATAATTGATGGAAAGATATTTGGATGATAATAAAACATGCCATAAATTGTTCAATTTTTTTATTTATCAATATACACTATCAATCGCATTACACACGTCCTAACTATACTAATAATAGCAAGGTGCATAGCATCTAAATGATGTTCTAAGGGTTTAAGTTGGGTTTCAGGTTTGTGTCTTCATCAGTATTTCCTTCAGCGTCTGCGTCTATGAGGTACTTCCTTCTTTTCTTTAACTTTCTGGCATACACTCGTATGTTGCTACTGGAACTGGCTTCTCCCTCGTCATCATTTTGTTTTGAGTTATTTGTATGTGAACCTTGTGCATTTTGGACATGTGTTTGTGCCACATCTTACATTTTATGTTCGTCCTATAGAGTACAATGCATATTAATGATTAATTCCATTGTATTATAAACTGGTCAGTGGGGATCTGTACGATAACTCTATAAATGAAATATGTAATATATTGTAGATATTGTATGCGACGTCACCTCTTTTGCTTTTTTAATGCGATGTTGCAATTCCAATTGTTCATCCGTCAGGAACACTTTTGTCAGTGTATAATTTTCAAGCCCCTCTTTCAAATTGTAGTTGCTCAATTTAAGTTTGAATACATAGTCTTTGACAGAAAGGGCCTCTATTTGTGATGGTAGTTGCATATCACTTTTGGACAATCGATTAACCAACTTGAAAGCTGAAGTATCAAGCAACTTTTCTGCTACTCCATTAAAGAGGACCAAAGTTGTTTTCCTACCATTGTCTTTTACCTTGATGTGTATCTTGTACCTGTGTTTACAATTTAAATTATTGTATTTTAAAATGTAAGCCTGGGGTACATTGTTAAATGTTTCCTTACCTTATCAATGGCAAATCACACTTTCTTTTGCACTTGAGGCATGTGTAGACACCGTCTGTAGATTCTATTTTTTTATTGATAAGTTGCAGGATATGTAATACCAATCATAGTATGTATCTATTTCTGTGATGTGAGCGCACATCGTCACCGTGCATTCCTGGCATATGTATAATTCAAGTCATATTAATTTTTAATAAAGGCTGGTTGTTATTTTGTATTGCTGATAGGGTTGGAATATGGATAAAGATACTCACCTCTATGTCGTAACTCCAGTCTGATTCCAATAACTCTGTCACAGTCATTCTGTTGGCAAACATGGCTTCCTCCATCGGTATGTTACTTTCACTGCTACTGTCTATGGTTTGTATGTGTACGACTTTATTTGCAAACACCTGAATTAATGAGGTGATGTTGTCCATTGGTAGATTAACATATGTTTTGGTTGCGGCTGTGGTTGCAAAAGTAATTTCACCTGTTATAAAATCAAAGTACATTAAACTGCATGAATACTTCAAAATGGTAAGCGACCCAAGAACCGATATTGTTATAATAGTTTTACCTCTGAATTCCTTTAGTGTTGTTGCTGTAACAATGACAATGTATGATCCGGACTCTGGCGGAAATAAGTAGGGATAAAATCCTTCTGCGTAATCCTCCCACAATGTTATTCTTGCTTTCACAGATCTATCTGCCCTAAATAACCAATTTAATAAATTACTGTAAGAATCAATATGATTAGTTCGAACAGTACAGTAGTAAATAGCTATGTCCAAATGTACATGATAAGGGTATTTTTTGTATTTTATTCTTGGGTGTGAATGAATATAAATGTATATTAAATAAGATTAGTGAAGTACGGAGCAGTAAGAATGTGGATATCGCGCTTCTTCCACTTCGAACCAACACTCTCTACATCACCTATTCCACATATGCATCCGACCACATCTACAAGTTCAAGAGGGAAATTATTAAGAATATAAGTTTGAGAATGTGTTAATCCTAAACGATGGTAATCAATATACCTGATAGGATTGTGTTGTTATTGACTCTTGAGCGAATCATGTTAGGCTAAATAAACTGGAAGCCATTTACAGGGATACATACAGTATTATATATTAAAATCAGATTGTAGTGGTCTGTACTCTCCAGTAATTTCAGCGACTTTAAAGTTCCTTATAATGATCACAGAGCCTTCGCTCAAATTATGTCGAAATCTATTAACTTGATTCTTCCAAATTACACCATGAATCAAAGCTCCCTGTTCAATGTCATATGATAAGTGTGTGCTCAGAAGTGAAACAAACAGTGCATTATATATTCAAACATAATTGCAATTACCTTTTCATCAATAAGTACCATGTCCAGACTTATCATCTCGTTGCCTCGCGTGTAGTTTCTAAATTCCCACAGCCTATAAACACGTACTCTAACCAACCAGTTATCCCTTGTAGTATCCAATTCTGAGAGTAGTGAATATGCCATATTTGATAACAATTGCAGATAATAGAAGAATAATTGGAAGTTGATTATGGAATGCAGAAAAAAGTTATAGTTAATAGGTGTATGAAGGTAGAAAGCCATTATATATAGACCGGTGTGAAATAGTCAAAGAGTTTTTAACACGTTACAAAGAGACTCACTCTTTCAAAGAGAAGTGTCTTTTGGAACAGACGCAAAATGTTTGGAAAAATGTATGCGTACTGTTTCATTCGCCTCGGTGGAGAGTTGGAATATTTTGAATATTGTGATCAATAATGATGGATTATTTGTAGTTTGTGGCGTGGTAGATTGTAATCTGACGCTATATTAGTGGATACCTATTAGGACTCTAATTAACATTTAATCTAACTTTGACACTATTTTTACAGACCTTAAGTTTAATTATAAGGTTTGGATATATGATATTATATTTTTTGTATAGTTCCAGTTTGTTCATATTAGTTATTGTAACTTGGATTCTCCCCCTAAAGTTTTTAATTTTTTAATTTTTTTTCGTACCCTTTTAATTATTAACAATAGCGAGGACTTAAACTTTTTCGTTATAGTATAGATTGCCAGTTAGTATATTTTATTAAGTTAACATGATCGTCTTGATAAAATTGAAGAAAGCTAGTATAATGATTCATCAACTTATTGAATCAGCGGATATTGTTTCAATTTTAATTAAATAATAATTGATTCAGTAAGAGTCCATTGTGTTGTCTATGAAGCATGTTAAAGACGGGATACAAGACCTCCACATCATATATTATTATAAGTAGACCTCCACATCATATATTATTATAAGTGGGAAGATCTAAAGTGCAAAGTTGAATTACTGTTTTACCCCTATACTAAATCAAAATATTAATTTTAAAAAATAAATTGATTAAATATTAAACATTAAATACTAATTCTATCATATTATATTATTATATACTTAAAAAAGGAAGTTGTTAAGTCAAAAGTTAAAAAATGAAAATATCAGTAGAGAGTTTAAATTAGATATTTTTATCCTTTTAACAACTAAATTTAATTATATTTTTAAAACTTTATTCTTTTCTTTTGTATTTATTTTATTTCTCGCCCATCATATCATATCATATTATACTAAAAGTGGAAAGTCACAAACGTAAAAGTTGAAATACCATTTTATCCTCACCTAATTTAAAATATTATAAAATATCTAAATAAGTTAATATTAACTAATAAAATATCTAATTAAATAATAATATATTAATTAACTAAAGATTGAAATATTTAATTAAATAATGATATTTAAATCACATAAGTGGTGAGTGAATGAAAGTTTAGTAGTGTTGTTTTAGGTGTTTAATTTTTTAGAAGTATAACAGTCTCATTTAATGCTCCAATTTTCATTTTTTTCAATGTGCCCACAAAATTTATTTACTACAATATTAAACAAGCATCCTTATTAATCTTTTCCCTCAATTTTTGTTTTTTTACCCCTTTTTGATGTAAAAGTTGGCCATTTCTAATTTTCAAATAATATTATTTTTTATTCATTTTAAACGTAATACCTCTATAATAAAAAGTTGTCTCTTCAATTCATATAAGTGCATCTTTAAAGGTAATGTACATTGTACTAACTTTCCTTTTTCCAGCCATTAATTTTTCCTAACAATTTATTATATTCTTAATTGCTCTCTATAAAGGTCCACAAGTTATTTTCTTTTTATTGTTCTATTTGTCTTCTTCTCATATACATTTTCTCCAGGTATGTATATGATCACTGCTATTATTTCACTGAAATATATCATTGCTTTTGTTTTTTCACTTTCGTTTCTCTTGAATTTCATTGGTTTATCATCACGTCTTATTTTTTATTTATTTCCACCTTTAGCCTTTTGTTTGAGCAACTCTTTAATTGAGACTTTCGACTTAAAAAATATTTTTTGTTGTGAAACTTCCATACATATATTTGTCAAAATATAATCCCTATCAATTATATTGATTTTGTTCGATTAGAAATTGTATTTATCATCAGTTAACTCATTGTCTTTTTATGTGTAATTATTAATGTTTTTACAGGTTTCTTGCTTATTACTTCCACATAATTGGACTGGTAACACTTTCTCACTTTGTATTTACTTTTCAAAAACTAATTTCGTATTTATATTCTTGTTGGATGAAGTATATCAACTGCTTGATTAGTATCTCTCTATTGTTAGAAACTCAAAGTAATCAAAATAAAAATATTAACTTTGAACAAATATATTTATAGATTATTATCTAATTAGTCTTACTAATTATTTCAAACGTTATCCACAACCCCATCTTTTTCCACAATCTTTAATCTTCTTCAGGCTCTCTGTTCCTTCTATTTTCAGTTAAATTTGTTCATATCCTTTATTTAGATGCAATAAAGTTATACAATACTCCAAGATTTAAATGTATCATATAAATATTCTTATGTCGATAGTTATTAAGGATCTCTATAACAAGTAGTTATTACTTTCTTTCCCAGGTGCACATCACGAAATTGATAATGATCCGATGCATTCAATTAAAGATATATGTTAACTGAATTTCCGTACAACTTTAACATATGACTGTAATATGGTGGGGGTTACAATTTCGTAAAGACAAGACACAAGCATTAAAGGCATGAAGTATTTGTAATCATAAGTGATGTTGCTCATATTCATGTTCATATTTGAACTATGTATTGTTGAACTATCACATAAATTAAATATTCGATGAATTAAGAAAATCTCATAAGAAAACATCATATAATTTGTGGATTGTGTACAACTACCGACTATAGTATTAGTGGCCGAAGTAAAAGAATAACATTAAAGAAACTTTTTTTTTTTTTTTGTCTTGAAATGAAGGGGATCACTTAAACTCTATTTGATAGAGTAAAAACACCTCTTAAAGTGAATAAATCACTTTTTATATGGTAATTTATTTCTTGAATTTGTACTTATCCAAATATGTTTATAAGTTTGTGTATAAGAATGCTATTATATTGTTATCAAATGATGTAAAGTTTGTTTTTTCATGCTACACTAACTATGTCAAAAGGCACATGGATAGCTATAGATAATAAGAATTTATTTTAATTTGAATGTGACAATAACAAATTTAATATTTCGATACATATGTATCATTTAAAGTCTTGAGTCACACACTTGCTCTATTTACGTTAAATTAATATCTAATATAATGTTCATATACATTAGTTAAGATTTTTATTTAACGTTATTGTACCGGAGAGATTCTTAGAAAGAATATGAGTCAATTTTTTTAACTTAAATAATTAGTTTTAAAATATAATTGTTCAACTCATTCATCTCAAGTTCAACTACGATATTGTTTATTATCAATTTGAGTTTTTTCCTCTTTTAATTTAATTTTGAATCTCACACTAAATTTTTAATAGTATTTATTAATTGTTAGGAATACACATGTTATTTTTGTGATATTGTTGTTTCAATTATGTCACGTAAATTTGTTTTCTTCTTTATCAATAGCCACTTTGTTACCTCTATTTTCTGTTTATTCGTTGGGAAGTTTGGAATTTGGAGTTTATATGTTGTTGGAACTTTTGTTCCTATTGTTGATTCTCGGACAAACATCAATTTGATACTTCTTGTATGTTGTCTCAGTTTTGTGATGTCAAAATACCTCCTCCCTATCTTCGCCTTAGCTTCCGGGCTGTAAGATGAATTAACTTCCTCGTCTAGAGAAACTCTTAACCCTTGTAGCCATTTGTACACTTTTGCTTGAACTTCAAATATTAAGAGATCACTGTGATTTGTCTTAACCAATTGTACACTTTTGCTTGAACTTCAAATATTAAGAGATCACTGTGATTTGTCTTTCTGAAACTTTCCTCATCCATAGATATCGTATTTTCCATGTGGTTAACCTTCTTTAAAAAGATAAATATCTATCACTTAATATTCGTTGTAGTTATTTTTTATGTCTTGCTCTTAATAGAAGTTCTAGCTTTGATTTAGGTATTATGCCTCAGGATTCCTGTTGCTGCATGTTTACTTAAGTTCATGTAGACATAAAATTCCAGAAACTTAGTAGACAAGAAGAAGTTTATGTTGTCATAAAGCTCCATGCCCTCATTGACAAAACAACCGACAAGTATATACATCATACCTTAAATTTTTATTTTTACAATGTATATTGATGCATTTCTATCCATTTATGAACAAATTTTTGAGCAATTAGCTTAGCTTTCCTATATATTTTGAAATCTAGATATTGTGATATGCATTTTTATCTTTTGAAATGTTGGGATGTCATTGACAACAAATCTAGCGTATACCTCAAGATGTGTTCTTTGTTTTGTTAGTGTTATTATGCTTCTATTTAGTTTTTGTTGGTCTATGAATTGGAGATTTGGGAAATTGAGTTCTGCAGGCACCTTCAAAAGTATCATATACTTTTTGGTTTATATTGTTTTCTTTTTTCTACCATATTGTTGATATCTGACAAATGATTGTGTTGTATTTCATAATTCAATTATATGTATATAACTTGACAAAAAATTCTTTTGTCAAAATTTACAGATGACAGAATTAATAATTTTGAATGAGCCAAAGAAGACGAAGGATACATATATATGTAACTATTATTTATATATGTTAATTACATATTTAAAAATGATTATTTTATAACAAATAAATACCTTTATTTTGTAGGTGTAGACTATGAAATTGATAGTGATCTATTAGTCATCCTAAGGAAGACATATGTCGATCGAATTTCTCTACAACTATTACAAAACACCACTTTCCTTCGACGACAAGTTATCGATATGTATGCATCTGTAAAAAGGTGGAGGGTATTATTCCTTAAAAAGAAGGCGGAAACTTTAACGTATTAAATATTTTGAAACTATAATGTCGACCTTTAAATTATGTGTTGTAGCATATTAATGTTCCAACTTCTTGTTTAGACTTGCAAGTGATTTCGTCAAAGAAATCTTAAGATTATAAATAAATAATCAAAAAGTACTATCATGTTCAATATAAATATAACTCAACTCAATATGATACTTTGTTTACGCACTTAAAGCACATACATCACTTATACATACTAAAGACTAAAGCATATGAAGAATATTGCATAACAATGTTTCTTCTCTATTTAATAACTAAATATGATATATATTTATGATCTTAAAATATATATATATATATATATATATATATATGTTAAAGAAAATCATTTAATTATTCAAATCCATTTGTATTTGTGTAATTATATTTTTTAATTTTTTTTACTCATTCACACGAGGCACACGCGCAACGCGCGTGCCAAGGTCTAGTAATATAAATATATCATAGGAGGCAACGCTATGTTCACCCACGCTTCAAATGCTACACAGCAGTAGGTTATCCTCTAGGTTGTCCTCTGTTGAAGGCTTCAGTATATATAGGCATGGGTAATAGAAATTGGTTAGCAATTTCAATTTAATCTATGTTTGTAAAGGGACAGAAAAAGCTATTGAAGGATTGATACAACTATAATGTGTGTTGTAACATTATACAAATTTAATAGGAGGTAGTTGTTCTGAATTAAAGGACATTGCAGCAACATTTTGAATAGTAACATGTCCAATGTGTAGTCTGTGAAGCATGTTAATGACGGGATACACGTCCTGCACATTATATAAATATATCATAGGATGCAACACTATGTTCAGCCGGACTTCAAATGTTACACAGCAGTACCTTGTCCTCTGTTGAAAGCTTCAATATATATATAACATGGGTAATGGAAATTGGTTAACAATTTCAGTTAAATGCAAGTTACTAAATGGACAGAATAGCTATTGAAAGATAGATACAATTATAATGTGTGTTGTAACATAATACAAATTGAAGCAGTTGTTTTGAATTAAGGACATTGCAGCAACAATTTGAATAGTAACCCCCGAGGGGGGGTGCAAAGTTAATAGCTAAACATGAGTTATTAATCTATCAGCACATAAGGCGGTGACTCCTTTGCTTCTGCTGTAAATGTAGGCCCTCAGGTGGGCGTGTTGTTACTGCAGGTAGTTTATTTGGAGTTTTGAGAGATGATCATATGCCCTTTGAACGTGATTCAGAGGTAGTTCATCTTCTGAATGAAGAGTAACAACAAATGTTAACTGGGACCAACAATAATGAAATAGAAGTTGTAATGTGGGAATAACCTGATAATTCGGTAAGAGAGTTTAACTTTGAACGGTCCAATGCGGTTATTTCTTCAATCGATATATTCCTGTGTGTTAAAATATTATAGCAATTAAAGAATCACTTTATAGGATACTTCAAATTAAGGTGAAGGGTTTGAGGGTGAGACTGACAATTTATTGGGAAAGACGTAAATATGTATATGTATGTTAACACCTGATAACCTGGTTTACTTGAGGATTTGATGAAGTTAATATAATTACGAATGAAAAAACATCAAAAAACTATGTAAGTCTAATAACAATACAATCTTTCTGAAAAGTGCTGAAGTTAGCCTTGGAATATGTGTGGAAGTGAAGCAGGAAAAATTGGTTTCCTGGTCAATGTAGGGAGAGAGTTGATTACCTCGATTGTGAAGGGATTTATTTGAGTATCTTAGGTGTAAATGTTGCATTGGAGTGACGGGAAAGGGTGGGTTTTTTTTTAAAAAAAGGATAGCGACTATTAGATGCAAATATAGACTATCGAGTAACAAAACAAATACCTATGGCGTCTGTTTATTAACTGATAATATAATATAATGTTTATACTTAAAAATGAGATATGAAATATATGTTAACTTATAATGCTTATACTTAAAAATGAGATAAAATATATAGAAGACATACTCAAATCAGAATGGACAATAACATTCTCACCACTATCAAATCTTGTGGGTAATAATAAGTTAAGGCTAAAGCCTTGTTTAGTGACATATGGGAGACAGGGATGAGTTAGAAAGTTAGGGACATATTCATGGCCGTGAAGCACAAGTGCAATTTTTAGTAATATAATTACGGATGGAAAATCATCAAACGGCTATGCAAAGATAATAACAGTACAATCTTCATGAAAAGTGTATAAGTTCGTCGCAAAATATGTATGGAACTGCAGAAAGTAAATTTGTTTTTTTTAAAACAATTAATAACAAAACGGCCCTCATACAAGCAGGAGTAGAGATTATAAACAGAGATTATGTAATACCTAAGGAAGTATTCCGAATAAACAGAGTATGCGTATGGAAGTGCAGCAAGAAAAATTGGTTTCCTGGTTAATGTAGGGAGAGAGTTGATTACCTCGATTGAGAAGGGATTTGTTTGAGTTTCTTAGCATCCAAAGCAGGAGTGTTACATTAGAGGGACGGGAAAGGGTGTTTTTTTTTAATAAAGGTTAGCGACTATTAGATGCAAATAGAGACTATCGATTAACAAAAAAACTTCATACCTATGACATTTGTATATTAACTGATAATATAATGCTTATACTTAAAAATGAGATATGAAATGTATATTAACTTATAATGCTTATACTTAAAAATGAGATATGATATCTATAGAATCTATACTCAAATAAGAATGGAAAATAACATTCTCACCACAATCAAATCTTGTGGGTAATAAGTTAAGGCTAAGGTCTTGTTTAGTGACATATAGGAGAAAGGGATGGGTTAGAAAGTGAGGGACATATTCCTGGCCGTGAAGCACAAGTGCAATTATTAGTAACACATATTAAGCGGAATGTTAAAAGGAAGGGGATGAAAATATGAACCAGGAGGAGAGGCACCATTGTCCATGGGTAACTAAGTTAGCTGTAAATGTTGTATTTGAGGGACGGGTAAGGGTAGATTTTTTTGAAAAAGGATAGCGACTATTAGATGAAAATAGCGACTATCGAGTAACAACAAAATTTAATACCAATGACATATGTATATTAACTGATAATGCTTATACAAAAAAATGAGATCTGAATGGATAATAATTGATAATGCTTATACTTAAATTGAGATATGAAATGTATAGAAGATATACTCAAAACAGAATGAAGAATAGCATTCTTGCAACTATCTATTCTTGTGGGTTAAAGACTAATGTAAAGGTCTTGTTTAGTGGCATATGGGAAATAGGGATGGGTTAGAAAGTGAGGGAAATATTCATGGCAGTGCAGCACAAGTGCAGATAGTATGTAATATGTGAGGTAGTTTTCAAAATAAAAAGACTATGCGTATACAGTTGCGCAGCAATAATGGTGTAATTGTAATCATATTGTAGGAATTGGGACTGCTGAAAGGCCACGTATGAAAAAACAACAAATGGCTATGCAAAGAAAAAAACAGTACAAGCTTCATGAAAATTGTAGAAAATAGCCGTAGACTATGTATGGAACTCCAGCAAGTAAAATTGGTTTCTTAAATATAAGTAATAACAAAAAAAAACTCATGCAAGAAGGAGTAGAGAATATAAACAAATAGCATGTAATACGTAAGGCAGTTTTCAGAATAAACGGATTATGCGTATAATTACTGAAGAGGGTAGGCAAGAGAATCGTATCGGGAGTTATTGCAGATTGGTCTTGGATTGTGGTGGTGCACAAAGGCTGTGTTGAACGAATTTGATGGAGGAACTTAGAGCAAGTGAAGGAGCAACAATCGGTAAAAAGTTGCAGGGCAAGAGAAGCATAACTGGAGTTATTGAAGATTGTTCTTGGATTTTGGGGGTGCAATACGGCTGTGTTGAATGCAATTGAAGGAGGATCGGTTGTTTCAGGGGTTATTTGTAATCGGGAGGGGGTGAGAGCGGAGAGTTACGTTGGATGGTAAGGGAGGCGTTTGAATGTAAGGGAAGGGGTATTTGGGGTATTTTTTAAAATGAAAGTGAATGCAGGCTTTTGGGGCTGCCACATCACCGGGTTGAAGTTTTACTTTATATATATATATATATATATATATATATATATATATATATATATATATATATATATATATATATATATATATATATATATATATATATATATATATATATATATATATATATATATATATGATATGATATTTAGTCTCAGCATGTTCCTCTTGCAGTAATTCATGTGTAATCCTTATTGAATGATTTTTTTTATTTCAAATCAAAAGTACTAAAATCAAAATTTTGAACATACACACACATAAAATATAACGAAGGGAATGGTTACCTTGTTTTAGTTTGAATCAAATTAGTCTCCATGGAAAAAGTGAAATTAGGGTAATTGTTAGCCCCTATATCAAGTTGTTGTAGATCAATCCATTCTTTTGGTGTTGTAGTTGTAATAAAAATAAACTTATAAGAGAAACTAATGATGTTTTTGCTAATCTAGAGAGAGAAAAAATGATCCCAAGAGGGGGTTTTCTCATGGAGGAAGTAGATGATCAAAGAAATGTTTCCTCCATTAGAAAACACCCTCTTTGGATCGTTTTATCTCTCTCTAGTTTAGCATAAAACATCATTAGTTTCTCTTATAAGCTCATTTTTATTTTTTACATTTAACTAGATATCATTTTATATAGATTTAAAATGGGTGAAACAAAATGGTAACCAACAGTTGTAATTACATCCCATTCAACCAGCTCAATTTATCCAACAAACCTTGTTTCCTCCATCACCAACAATAGTAGCTTGTGTTCCACCAATAACTACAACACCAAAAGAATGGATTGATCTACAACAACTCGATATAGGGGAAAACAATTATTATTATTCTAATTTCACCTTTTCCATGGAGACTCCTTTGAGTTAAACTAGAACAAGGTAATCATTCACTTCGTTACATTTTATGTGTGTATGTTTAAAATTTTGATTTTAGTACTTTTGATTTGAAATCAGAAAAAATCATTCAATAAGGATTACACATGAATTATTGCACATGAATCAAAATTTTAATTTTAGTACTTCTTATTTGAAAGAGGAAAAATCATGGTTCTTTGACATATATATTGCTCTAGTCCCGTAACCAAGCGAAAAAGAGGATTCTCTTGAAGCATGAATTCTTCTGCCCATGAATCCTCCTTTGCTTTTAATAATTGTAAAAACAACACATTATAAGTGTGACCTTAATGTTTTCACTAAAATATTATATTCCCTCATATTTCAATCTTAGCTCAAATTTTAATTTGGCAAAGAAAACTTAGTCATAAAACATAAAAGCTTTCAACTTTTAGGTCTTTTGCCCCAGATAAGAAAATTTTCATATTTTTTGAAGAAAAAAGTTTGCTCCAAATTTGAAAATTTCCTCAACTCTTTGGTATTTGCTCCAGATTTGATATCTTCTCACAAATTAACAGGTATATCTTCAACAATACAGAAAGTAAAGATTTTTCACAATAAAATTCTATGAATGGTTTAAAAGTTTCGTTCTTAACCTCTAACATTCGAAAATCCCTCATGATTTTCGTTGTTCTTGTCTAGCCAATGAACAGTACAGAATAAAATATTTCACCTAAGAAGATGGTGTATTAGGGTTTAGCAAGTAAAATTACTATCTTTAAAAGTCAAAACTTATGGTAGCTAGGTTTATTGATAGCGTGTGGTTTCACATTTAGATTTCTGGTTTTGATATTCTTGTTTTTATTTATTTTTGGGAGTCTAGTTTGTAGTTGTATTACCCACATCAGTTGATTATTTGCCCCCATTTTCTCTTTTAGATTTGTGAGTTCTTTTCAATCTTTGAGAAATAAGAAGAAACTGGAGAGTAGAAAAGGACATCAACAACAACGATCTACTGTACGGTGAGGTAACAAATTTAACACTCAATATCTTAACTGATTCGAAGTTGACTTTCAATTTCAAGCTCACTTGTAGCGTAAATAATATTGCTAAGAAGTGGGAATCTAAAACATTGACTCTTGAATTCTCATCAACACCTGAATCTGCTACTTGGTGTCTCAATTTTTCACAAATTTTGGTTTTCTAGGTTTAGTAGCCCTAAGGTGAATGACTCATTTTAGGTAATGTTTTCAATGTTGAAGTGTTGAAGGTGTCTTTGTACAACTATTTTCCTCTATTTATAGTTTATGTTATTTGCTATCACTGTAAGTTTTAAATGTTCAAAGAAAGACTCTTTCTTGATTCATGTAGAACTTTCCTTTTTAGGTATAGTTTTTGGCTTCAAATAAGAGTCTCTTAGCTTGAGATTTTTCCAGATTCATGTAACTAATGTTATTGTTGCTTCATCTTTATTAGTTTCAGAAACTCGAGCTTCTTTGATTGACTAGAAGGGGTTCTATCTTGTCGTAGTATTAAACCCTTAGATAAAAGAGATTCATCTTTTTTCAGATAACAAATTGAGGATTTTTATTTCTAAAGGAAAATCAGACCAGTCGATCAGACAAATTCAGAGTTCTGAAGTGTAAAAATATTGCATGTCACTGACATATCTTATCTCGTGAGTCAAAAGACGTGAGATACTCTTTGCCGTGTGTTTTTGATCTGCTTCTGCGCAAGCTTGTTGTTAAGTCTTTGTAAACTGGAAATTTCACAATTGTAATTTATTTATGAATTTTCATACTTGTGTCGATAAGAGAAAGGGAAAATGCTTATTACCTTTATGATTTAAGATATTTTCCTTTGATCGATTTTTTATTTTATTTTCTGATATTATGTGTGGAGCTGATCCACTGTCAAGGAACTTCTTTGGATAAAGTTGAAGTAAATATTTGAAGGATTTGAGGGTCTTCCATGCTGTGCTTTGACCGTAAATATTTTATGCTTACTAGTTGAGTGATGATCAGGAGGCTAGAAACCTTCTTATTACATGTTTGTGATGCATGGTGTTGTTAGCCTTGTTGTAAGTAGGTATGCTTTGTAACAAAATGGTGAAAAAATATGATCGCATTCCGTTTGTTAACGTACAAATGATGGTCCATTCATTAGATTGTCGTTCAAAATATTTCTTGTGGCCGAGTGCTATTGTCACTTGTTTGATTTCAAACTCTATGTAGAATTTATCATGTATTACTTCTCTCTGTTCTATGTACAATTTATCATGTATTACTTCTCTCTGTTCTATGTTCTTATGTTCTTTACTATATCATTTGACTTGTTCAGGATTTTTTAAAATAAAATTTGTATGTATTCTACTTTGACGGGATATAGAGTTGCCCAAGTGTAGTTTGTTCATTGCTTTTCATTGTTTTTTAGAAACAAGCTCTCTATTCTCAGAAGGTAGCATTAGAGAGACGGCAAAAGTAAGATAAAGCCTGACCATGCTTAGGAATATGTTTTGTTTTTCTTGAATATTTGGAATTCCCTATGATTTTTACTATTCTTAGGATGCTTTGTTTGTCAACTATTTGTATTTTGTTAAAACATCTATTTGATTATGGTTGTTAGTTTCCTACAGTTACATAACAGTTGAGGTAAACTAAGTAAAAGAAAGTAGAATGAGCTTCAAATTAAGGCAATTTGAACAAGTTCTGAGCATTCATCTAACTAAAGTGTATAACTAATTTCTTTCACATCTCTCATAGTAGTCTGCATACTCTTATAGATCCAAAGTAGTTCTAGTTTTATTGATTTTGTATCTCCTCTTATTGCAGTTTACTTGTCCTGTATATGACATATAGAGGATAGGATTGATAAGCATATTGCATCACTCTCGAAGAACGAGAATCTATGTTTTCTTATTTACTTCCATGCCTTGTACTACTGGTTTTCCTTTTCCTTGTATTGGTTGTGGAATGATTCATTGTTGGGGAAAGGGTCTGGGCTCTGAGCTATGGCTGTCATATTTTTGTTATAGTTTTTGTTTGAACTATTATGAGATAACTCTCGGTTTGACATAGTTATTTAATAATTCTTGTTAGAATATCTTTGTGCATACCTAAAAATTCTAACTCATAATTCCATTAGATTAAAGAAACATTTTTAGTGGCTGCTTTACTCTCTTGAAAGATCAGTTTATTTTGATGATATTTTTTTGGACTCTCTGTTATAAAGCTTCCAGTGAATTTGTTTTTTGGAGTCTTGAATTAATAGTGTATTAATAGTGTATTAATAGTGTGAGCTTGAGATAAACATTGAATTAGAGTAAGGTAAAAGAAGAGAAGATGTGGAAAGAAGATATATGAACTTGTTATGGTACATTAATCTGAATCGCTGAAGGTTTATCAGGTAAGTAATAAAACATTAACACTCTCTTTTTCCCCAAATCGGAAAAACCTTCCGTCGATTTGAAGAACACGATTTTCTCTCAAAACTAAGTCTGAAGAACACGATTTTCTCTCCAAACCTACATAATAATATAGTTGTTGAAGTATCCACCTCATCTATTGATATTCCATTCCCTACTCCATTTTTCAGATATACTTGTGAATTATGAGATGAAGAAAAAGAAGTGTAGGGCCTAGAGTTGCAAACTCACACTTGAACATCCATCCCCACAGCCACCGAAATTGTTTGGAGAGTGCACTGTCGATCTTCGTAGAATATTGTTTTGGGAAGTGCTTCTAAAAAGCTTGATACCGAGTCCAGATTCCTTCCTGCTATCTTTATTGGAGGTCTACGAGACATGCGTCGTCGATACATGGACAATATTCCATTAGTACAACAATTAGTACATGATTTCCTATTGAATGTCAATCATCATCTCCTTATCACCTCTTTTCTCTTTCGTTTTGAAAACTTGTTCTTCCTTTTCGTAACCTGCCCATAATCAGGTACATAAAATGACCTTGCATTTCACATTCTCTTTGAGTAGTCTGCATATTTTTTTTAATTTTTTTTTGTATCATTGTTAGTAGTCTGCAATCTGGTTTTTGAAAGTCTTTAATTAATAGTGTGAGTTTTAGATAAACAATGAAATAGAGTAAGGTAAAAGAAGAGAAGATGTGATAAGAAAATCTGTGAACTTGTTATTGAAAAAAAGAAGACCTGACATATATGTTTCTGGTTTGGGATGCATGGTTCTGTTAACCTCTTTGTGAGTAGGTCTGCTTTTTACATTTTTGGGATGCATTTGTATGTATATGATCACTAGTGGGTATTACCCATCTTTGATTCATCTCATGATTTAAGCTTCTACATATGATATACCAGTTCAAGATTATCTTGGGATCACTCGTAATCCTGGGTCTCGTGTTTACGCATAGGGGGTAGCCTCAAGGCGTGACAAACTTGGTATCAGAACAATAGGTTTAAGAGTCCTAAAATGTCTGAAAGCCTAGTGCTCTGAAACCAAGTTTTGTCACGTCCCGAGCTACTCTCGAGACGCGGACACGGAACGTAGGACCACAAGTGATCCCAAGCTAACCCTGCTGGCATGATCATGAGCATAATAAAGAAAAATAAATTGTTGCGGAAGCTAAATCATACTTAAAATGGAAAGATGGGGAATACCCATATGCTAAAACTGAGATATATGAAAACTGATACCAAGTTTTGTCATGCCCCGAGCTACCCCCGAGACGCGGACACGGAACCTCGGACCACAAGTGATCCCAAGCTAACCCTGCTGGCATGATCATGAGCATACTAAAGAATAATAAACTATTGCGGAAGCTAAATCATACTTAAAATGACAAGATGGGGAATACTCATATGCTAAAATTGAGATATATGAAAACTGATGAGTTTAATACAAACAAAATATCAACTCAACACTAAGCTGAAACTAACTATGTCTGATAATAGCCTCTAAACTGGACTACAAATACTGGGACAAGCCTCAGCTAAATCTAACAAAAAGTGAAAATAAATGACTAAAAGACTGAAATGAAACTCAAAACTATTGTCCTCGGAGAATGAAGACTCACCACTGAATCTGCTCAACTGGAGATCAGAAATCAATCTAAGCGTGATCTGGATGTTGAGAACCTGAACCTACATCACGAGAAGATGTAGCGCACGTATGCGTCAGTACTTGAAAGGTACTGAGCATGTAGGATAGAGTAAATCTGAAATAAAACATAACTGAACAAGCAAAAAAGCAAGTATAATAATCTGAACATGATATACTGAATTTTGAGATAATTGAATGCAATATCTAATTTATAACATGCTGAAACTGAATAATGAATATACTGATAAATGGTCAATGCAAGAGAGTCTGACTAAATTATGGGAGCTACTAATAACCGATAATAAAACCACATGAGCTAAATGTGGAGTCCGATGTATACGCCCCATCGAGAGGACCCAATATACCCTGCTAAAGGTATAAAGGCATGCTGGCATAAAGGCATGCTGGCGTGATCACTAAACTGATTGTCCACAGAGGGGACTTACAACCTACTTGGCTAGTAGTTCTGGGACTAATTGGGTACGCTGAACCCTAGTCCAACTCGGTATTATGCTACTCCCAATTATTTATGTAGTTAATTGATTATGTCTGAATTTCTGTAAAATAATGGATAGCTCAAAACTGAACATGCAAACTGAGAAAACAACATTTAATCTGATAATGATGCATTATTAACGGAGGCATGTATATCTGAAGTAACTGAAATATCTGACCTAGCATGTGTAATTCAAGAACTAAAGAAATACAAAGCTAGGGTTCTGAAAAAAATGCGATAATCTGAGTAATAACATGATAATCTGATTTGGAATGTATACTTTAACTAAATAATGAAGTTCTGCTGTAATTCTAGGAACCCTAGGTTTAATCATGATAAGAGAATCAAGAACTGATTGAAAACTAGGGACCTAGTGAGTCAAAGGAACCCACTAGTGAAATCCAGCATACCTAGTGATGAAATTCACGGAAAAATACTTAGATTTCGTGGTTGGAACTGCTGGAAACTTGTTGCGTTCCTGAACTAGGGTTCTTGAGTTTTTTCTCCTTTCTTGCTTCTATCTAACTTTTGATTAATGATTTTTACTTAGTTAAGTTTTTGTTATGTTTCTAGGCTTAAGCTGACTAAAATCTGATGATTTAGGGTCAAAATGACGTATCTTAATATTTAAACGAAGTGGGAAAAGACCAAAAGGACCTTGAGTAAGTTGCTGTCGGACCAAACGATTACCTGGACAGACGGTCCGTCGTTCTATCGACGGTCCGTCGTTTGGGTCTGTAGGTTGGGTCTGTTCGACAGGTCTTTACTAAAACGGGCATAACTCTTTACTCGGAGCTCTGAGTTTAGCAAGGTCGGTGGATATGGAAAGCTAAATCAATTATCTATATGTGGGTAGGTCATGATACACCTAATTCATTTGGTTCTAAGAGTTATTACGATTTGAATTTGACCCTACTTCATTTCCCTCTTAACTGTCTGCAAATTCAGACCTACGGACCGTAGGTCCACCTACGGACCGTGCAGGTCATCCGTGCCTCTTGTCAGATAGTGGGTGAAGGGGGTCTCGACTGACGGTCATGGAATACGGACCGTAGTCTGACCTACGGACCGTCGGTCCGTCCGTCGATCAGGACTTAACCAAATTTTCTGGACTGAGATTTTGGGAGTTTCTGACCCCATCGACGGATGTGCAGGATGGACTGTAGGTCAGGCTACAGTCCGTCGATGCCACCGTTGGTTGCACCTGCAGTTTTTTTCTAAAAGCTGGTTTATGGTCTGTTTTGGATATGGGGTTTTAAAATATTTTCTACTCACCAACCAAACATGAGAAAAAAATCAAATATCTACTTGTCCAGGAAAGCCTTTTCTAATAACATTTTCCATAAAAAAAATTTTCCTTCATTTCAAACACACCCTTAGAGTAAGTTTCTTTTGCTATAAGTCACTATCTACAAAGAGATGATTAACATTTTTCTATGTTGTATTCATGCAACAAAAACAACTATAAAAATGAGATGATTCTGAACCTAGAAATAACATTATTAAGAGGCAATTTTTTTTTGGCCAAGAAATTTCACCTAAGAAAACATACTTTAAAATAGATCTCCTTGACCTATATATAATTAAGAATAGGAGAGGTTGTACCTTTATTTCTAAAGAACATTAATACTGCTAGTTTTATGATTCTGTAAATTGTCTTGATATTTGTACGTTAAATTCATTAGTACACTATGATATTTCAAAGAAAGACCATATAGGAAAGAAAGGTTGTCCTTAAAAAGGATTTTTTTTTTGTAATTTTGATTATTTTTTGCATGATTGAGATGTTTCATCACAAAGGAAGGTTCATCGATTAATGTAACCCAAGACATCAAAAACATATTTGGATCTGAAGAGAGTCTGTTGCGGAATTCCTTAATTATTTATTCTTCCGAGTGAATTCCCATAGTGAGATCAACATCCATCTTAGTTATGACTTATTTCCTCTGAATTCTTCTCAACTCTCTTCTCTTACGTAGAGGTGAATGCAGAATCTTGAATTTATGGTTATGAAATTCTAAAAAGGTAATTTGTTGGGTTTTGAAAAGGTAACCTTTTCTAGAATCTAAATCTATAAACTCAAGATTTGGGATCAGCCTCTATGTAAGCGAAATTTTTAATTATAGGGAAGAAAGTTGTGAAGCCTTAAGAGGAAATAACTATGATGGATGTTGATGTTGCTATGGGAATTCACATGGAAGAAGAAATAATTACGAAAATCCTCAACAAGCTCTCTTTCGATTCAAATGTATTATGAAGTCTTGGATGACATTGATCAACGAACCAAACTTTATAATGAAGCATCTCAATCATGCTTCAAAAAAATAAATAATAATCTTAATGACAACCTTTCCTTTCAATATGGTCTTTCAGAATTGCTTTCAAAAATACATGCACATATCACTAAAGTTAAAATAAAAATAGTTCAAATTGAACAAAATAACTGAATTTCCTGATATAAAGAACATGAAGAGTGTAAAGCCTTAAGCTTAGGATTAGCGTTTAAACATTGATGTATGTTAAGATGAGTACACCATTTTAGGCCTACGATCACTAAATATGGACAACGCTTGTAAAGTGTTGCCTAAAATACTTTTGGGTAGCTTTTAAAGCGTAGTGTAAGTTTTTAACTTTTGGCTTCACTAATATTGAAAACAGTTATAAAGCGTACTCTTTAATAGTATAAGCTACACTTCATAAGTGTTATTACATCATATATTATTATAAGTGAGAAGCTCCAAAATGTAAAGTTAGATTACCATTTTACCCCTACATTAAATAAAAAATTTATTCTACAGACTACTTCACCAAGTGGGTTGAAGCAATACCAATAGCCTTAAGATTAAGATTGGAAAGTCGCTTTTAAGCCCAAGTGCAACCAAACTAGCAGGAAATGAAAGCAAAAATGGATCTGTGTCACTGTCGGTATGTTCATCATCTCATTAATAATTAATTAAAATATAATAAAAAAAATAATATGAAAAGTCACATTACATTATTTATCATAGTCAACCATTAACTTTGCTTTAAGACCTTTCCAAACGAAATCGTTGTTTTAAGAAGTCCAAAAAATGTTAAAAAACATTATCCAATTTAATGTGAAATTAAAGATATTAAAGAAAATGGAAGATAAAAAAGATGTTATCAATTTTCAAAACCCTCTTTTCCTTATATTAATTTCTTAAAACTCTTGTCTGTTCATTTGCCTTTATAGAAAGAAGATGATTTTTTTTTTCAAATTTATAAATACATATATTGAATAATATCAAACAAGCGTATGATGAAAGGTTAGTTATAACATTGCTAATCACAAAATTCTTACTTTTATTTGATCTGTTCGTATTATTTAATTTTAGATTTCATCATTTATACGTATATCACGTTTAATTGTATTTATATTTGTCATGTTTTTCTTTCTCAGCTAATATATGATGATAACGTCCATATTTTGTTGTTCTCTCTGTGGTAATTTATTAATATAGAATTATCATTTTTGTGAAGCATCAATTTTAGGACTTTCAAATCATTCTCGAACAACTATAATATATTATAACTTTTTCTTTCTTCTCTAAACAGGAAATAATGCTTTGCCTTTTGTTTGATGTCCTGCATTTTTATTGTAATGGAGATTGTTGTGGAGAGATCTTTTTGTCATTGAAGATTGCTTTCAATAATCGCAAAATCAAAAATATAAAAAGTATTACAATATTATAGTTTCTCTACTGGAAGTCATCAAAGAAAGAATAGATATACGTTGATTTGATAAGCCAAAAAAATAACATCGACTTGCTTTTGTCACTCAAGCAATGCCAGTTTTTCAGTTTGATTGTTTCTTTAAATTTGTTGCCATTTCTTATTCTTCATTCTACCTCTCCTCTAATTTAAAAATAAAGTGCACACTCTTTATGTCCCCAAATAAAGTATTAAAGTTAAAAGTATGATGATCGACATTTTTAAATATTGAGTAAAATAATACTTTTACTCACGATACATATATATTTATTTAAAGGCTTATGTCAAATGATTTTATTCATGCTAAATATAAGTGAGATTAAAAATGCAATATAATGTTACTATACCTTAATTGATAATTTCACTTGTTGTTACACAGAACAAACTTTACAGAAAGAAACGAAGTCAAATTATAACTTGAACAATTAGTTGTAAACTATAATTGTTGTCTTGCCCATTCATTTCAAGTTCAACTAGATGTCGCTTTAACATATATAAATATGAATTATCAGTTTGTAATTTTCTCTTCCAATTCAATTTCGTATCTCATACACATGTTTTAGTAATATTTTTGTTCTGAAGGTATGTATTAACATATAGAAATACACGTGCGCACGTGTCCAACACTAGTTATAACATAATTGGCAACAACTATTTACATATGTGACCACACTTTTAAAGATTGTCATATTAATAATTGTAAAAACAACACATTATAAGTGTGGCCGTAACGTTTTCACTAAAATATTATATTCCCTCCAAAATTTTCAATCTTAGCTCAAATTTTAATTTGGCAAAGAAAACTTTGTCATAAAACATAAAAGCTTTCAACTTTTAGGTCTGTTGCCCCAGATAAGAAAATTTTTATATTTTGTTGAAGAAAAAAGTTTGCTCCAAATTTGAAAATTTCCTCAACTCTTTGGTATTTGCTCCAGATTTGATATCTGCCCACAAATTAACAGGTATATCTTCAACAATACAGAAAGTAAAGATTTTTCACAATAAAATTTTATGAGTGGTTTAAAAATTTCGTTCTTAACCTCTAGCATTCGAAAATCCCTCATGATTTTCGTTGTTCTTGTCTAGCCGATGAACAGGACAATATAAAATGTTTCACCTGAAAAGATGGTGCATTAGGGTTTAGCAAGTAAAATTACTATCTTTAAAAGTCAAAACTATGGTAGCTATGTTTATTGTAGAGTGTGGTTTCACATTTAGATTTCTGGTTTTGATATTCTTGTTTTATTGATACGTTTTTTATTGATTTTTGGGAGTCTAGTTTATAGTTGTATTACCCGCATCAGTTGATTCTTTGCCCCCATTTTCTCTTTTAGATTTGTGAGTTCTTTTCAATCTTTAAGAAATAAGAAGAAACTGGAGAGTAGAAAAGGACAACAACAACAACAATCTACTGTACGGTGAGGTAACAAATTTAACACTCAATATCTTAACTGATTCCAAGTTGACTTTCAATTTCAAGCTCACTTGTAGCGTAAATGATATTGCTAACAAGTGGGAATCTAAAACATTGACTCTTGAATTCTCATCAACACCTAAATCTGCTACTTGGTGTCTCTATTTTTTGCAAATTTTGCTTTTCTAGGTTTAGTAGCCCTAAGGTGAATGACCCATTTTAGGTAATGTTTTCAATGTTGAAGTGTTAAAGGTTTCTTTGTACAACTATTTTCCTCTAGTTATAGTTTATGTTATTTGGTATCACTGTAAGTTTTAAATGTTCAAAGAAAGACTCTTTCTTGATTCATGTAGAGCTTTCCTTTTTAGGTTTAGTTTTTGGCTTCAAATAAGAGTCTCTTAGCTTGAGATTTTTCCAGATTCATGTATTTAAATGTTATTGTTGCTTCATCTTTATTAGTTTCAGAAACTCGAGCTTCTTTGATTGACTAGAAGGGATTCTATCTTGTAGTAGTATTAAGCCCTTAGATAACGAAGATTCATCTTTTCCCAGAAAACAAATTGAGGATTTTTATTTCTAAAGGAAAATCAGACCAATCGATTAGACAAATTCCAAGTTCTGAAGGGTAAAAATTTGGCAAGTCACTGACATGTCTGATCTTGTGAGTCAGAAGACGTGAGATACTCTTTGCCGTGTGTTTTTGATCTGCTTCTGCGCAAACTTGTTATTTAAGTCTTTCTAAACTGGAAATTTCACAATCGTAATTTATTTATGAATTTTCCAACTTGTGTCGATAAAAGAAAGGGAAAATGCTTATTACCTTTATGATTTAAGATATTTTCCTTCGATCCAAAAAAATTGTTTATTTTATGATATTATGTGTGGAGATGATCCACTGTTAAGGAACTTCTTTGGGTAAAGTTGAAGTAAATACTTGAAGGATTTGAGGGGCTTCCATGCTTTGCTTTGACCGTAAACATTATGTGCTTACTAGTTGAGTGGTGATCAGGAGGCTAGAAACCTTCTTATTACATGTTTGTGATGCATGGTGTTGTTAGCCTTGTTGTAAGTAGGTATGCTTTGTAACGAAATGGTGAAAAAATATGACCGCATTCCGTTTGTTAACGTACAAATGATGGTCCATTCATTATATTGTCGTTCAAAATATTTCTTGTGGCCGAGTGCTATTGTCACTTGTTTGATTTCGAACTCTATGTAAAATTTATCATGGATTACTTCTCTCTGTTCTATGTTTGACTTATTCAGGATTTTTTAAAATTAAATTTGTAGTATTCTACATTGACGGGATATGGAGTTGCCCAAGTGTAGTTTGTTAATTGCTTTTCGTTGTTTTTTAGAAACAAGCTCTCTATTCTCAGAAGGTAGCATTAGAGAGACGGCAAAAGTAAGATAAAGCTTGACCATGCTTAGGAATATGTTTTGTTTTTCTTGAATATTTGGAATTCCCTATGATTTTTACTATTCTTAGGATGCTTTGTTTGTCAACTATTTGTATTTTGTTAAAACGTCTTATTGATTATGGTTGTTAGTTTCCTACAGTTAGATAACAGTTGAGGTAAATTAAGTAAAAGAAAGTAGAATGAGCTTCAAATTAAGGAAATTTTAACAAGTTCTGAGCATTCATGTAACTAAAGTGTACAACTAATTTCTTTCACATCTCTCTTAGTAGTCTGCATACTCTTATCGATCGAAAGTAGTTTTAGTTTTATTGCTTTTGTATCTCCTCTTATTGCAGTTTACTTTTCCTGTATATGACATATAGAGGATAGGATTGATAAGCATATTGCATCACTCTCGAAGAACGAGGATCTCTGTTTTCTTATTTACTTCCATGCCTTGGACTACTGGTTTTCCTTTTCCTTGTATTGGTTGTGGAATGATTCATTGTTGGGGGAAGGGTCTGGGCTCTGAGCTATGGCTGTCATATTTTTTTTTATAGTTTTTGTTTGAACTATTATGAGATAACTCTCGGTTTGACATAATTATTTAATAATTCTTATTAGAATATCATTGTGCATACCTAAAAATTCTAACTCATAATTCCATTTGTCACGACTGGAATCTAGACCCCAAACGAGACCGGCGTCGTTAACCTCTCAGAGGTCGCAGACAAGCCTACTTACGTCAATCTTACTTTACATAGGTTAATTTTTAGCGGAAAATTTGAAACTTTTTGTTTCTAATCATTGCTTACTAAACATTTCTAATACATTCATAATTTGTTCAAAATCAACCATCTAAACATTAAGAGATAATCAAATGAAAGGAATAGTTCATTAAACATAATTGTATAATTGCCAAAATGGCCCAATACATAGTCTGAATAAAATAAGAAAGAAACGCTAGTGGAACATACTCCACTAGCTCAACTCCTAAACTAAGCTATAACATAAAACAGTAGCATCCTCGAAAGCATGAGGACCTACCAAAGCCGGATGAATGCTGGACGTCCGGATAACTGCAGCGATGATCCTGTAGCTCTACCGTCCACCTGTGCCTGCACCTAAAATAGTAGAGTTTGTATAGGGTTAGTACACACTTGTACTAAGTATGGGTATATGCAAGCACACACCAAGGACATGCATGAGAAAGAATAGCTCTTTCCTAACAACATGATTTTTGGAAGTCAAGTCAGTGGACTTGCCAAATTGAGATTAGGAAAGTTTCCAAATTTGGATTAGGAAAGTAAGTGAGCTTTCAAAATTTGGATTAGGAAAATGATACCATGAGAATAACATACATCATCATACTTTTCACATTTTCACACAGCACATAGCATTTACACATAGCACATATCATATAGCATACAGTACATTTTTACATGTAGCACATAACTTCTTTCATATCATTCATTCATATGCCATGAGACCTTGGCATCATGGACTTGACATTAAGACATCCCAGAAATGAGGGCTCAACATATGGGACCTCAACTAGGGAGTCTTCGTTAGCAAACACACCTTTTGATTACTTGAATCTAACTCACCTTTTGATTATCCTATCCTAACACCTTTGGTATCATTCATTTCATTATGTGCATCATTTGAGGCTGGCCTCATTCATTCATTGGGAACTTTAACTTTAACCGACATAGATCATGTGAGCATCATGAAATCCAATGTCTTCCCCACACCTAAAAGAGGTGGAATCACCGGCCAAAGTGATCCAATAACATGCTAGCGTACATAGGAATTTAACCCCGCCAGATCCCTATATTGGCAGTATAGGTTCGAAGACTAGGAGATATAAGGAGACCCATACCCGGCATGCCGGACAGTCTCATCTCATGAGAGTTACGTAAACCTCCGTCCTTCCCGAAAGAAGGCATCACCGCTCATAGCTAGCCTATCGGTGCTCAGTATAAAGTTCCATTTCATTCACCTCATACATCATGGAAGCTGGCTTCTAGTATGAGGACATCATAGCTCATTAGATGATTTCTCATCTCATCATTAGTATTAAGTGTGTTAAGCTCAATACCTTCATTAGAGTGTTCATAGAGACTGGTCTCTTTATTAACTTACACTCTCCTAGATGAGTACGTATTGGTAACATTTACTTAGGCTCCTTTGAGATTACTCTCATCATTTACATTAGCCTCATATCATGTTGTCACCACATTCATTATCATTAGCACCTTTGCTTTTCATAGTTACTCACCTCTTATTACGAGAATGTTCATTTCATCATATGCCAATGCACTTGGCCATTTAGTGTATTTACACTTATACTTAACCCCTTCTAGGGTTCATCATTTCATTTCATACATCTTAGGTTCACTTACTTTTGAATGTATGTTAGACTTATGAGTCTATACACACAAGCCATGAGGCTTCATTCGTAGTTCATTAAGTAATTCTTACATTCCTAAGATTATGTAGTACAAGACTTATGTATCTTGTATTTATGCCAAGATCTTGAATTTGATCTAAGTAGGTGACATTATTCTTGGACGTTTGTTCACGTATGACTTATGTATCAATACGAAAGTTTGGGCAAGGAAACCCAAGTCTTGAATCAATTGAATGTCATTTACATTATTAATTGATTTCATTATAATATTCATAACATTTTTAACTCTAAGTCAAATCACAATATTTACATTGAAGGGTTACTCTTCTATTTAAAAATTTTCTTGCATTGGTCGATGGGTTGTGGGTTCGAGTCCCCACAACCCCATTTTCATTTTCATTAACATAATATTCTCCTATTGTTTTCTTAAACCAAGAGGTTGTGGGATCAAACCCCCACAGCCTCTTTTATTTTTCTCTTAATTTCGCCCAAGTAAGGAGGTTGTGGTTTCGAACCCCCACAGCCTCCTTCTTTTAATTAATTTTTGTTTAAGGGATGTGAGGTGGTGGGTTCGAACCCCCACAGCCCCATATATATATTTAATACTTTTCTCTCAGTTGAGAGCGCGGACAGTGAGGTCGTGGGATCGAACCCCCACGGCCTCACCTATTTTTTTATTTCACTTTCGCGGGCAGTAGATAAGGGGTTCGAATCCCCTTAGCCCCAACACCTTTTTTTTTTTAATTTTCCCTTCTATTCTTCATGAGTTCTGACCGAGGGGTGGTGGGTTCGAATCCCACTCCCCTCATTAATTTTTCTCTTACTCATTCCCTTGCATCAGACCCAGGATCGAACCCCCCAGCCCTCACCCTTTTCCGTGGTCTATTTCGCCCAAGGATGAGGTCACAGGTTCAATTCCTAGTGGCCTCATTCTTTTATTTTGTAGTAAATTTCCAGATTCATATGCCTTTTTATTTAGTCTAAATTAACTTGTGCAATGCTGAAAATGTTAGGTACTTTCTAACTCATAACACTAATACATTACTTAGCACAAGATTACATTCATGGATTCCGTTTTAACGTAATTTCAAGTGCATCATTCATAGAATCAATTGACTATGAGATTTTTATTCAATTCAGCCTCATTTCCTTTTTGTGAACAACACGATTTACTTCAATTGATGTACATAAAACAACAAACACAACATTAACACTTTTAAGCCTCTAGGCCGAAACTCATGTCATGCCACACATTTTTCATAATTCCGAACATACACATGGTTTGTCTTTTCATAAATTAACGTACATTCAACACATTCATATCCAGCACAAACCTCACATAATCCTAAGTCTAATAGCATTCATACCAACCTACGAATTCGTTGGGAGCTAATGACAGGGACATGCAACGGGGAAAGCAACCTTAGTTTTTGAGCCGAATATACTGAGTCCTAGGGGTCTCTTGGGAAAGGGACAAAGAGTAAGAATACCCATACCTTTGTTTTCTTGTTAAATGTCCAGAATGCTGCCCAAGAACTTCTCCACAAATCAGTCCACACACCCAAAGTCACACCTTACCCGACTAGTGTAGTACGTTTTGCTTAACGTTACCGGATTGTTTTCTCTTTTGTGTTTCTAGCTTTCAAGTTCTTGATGAACTTTTGCCTTTACTTGGTTTTTCTTTTTCTGATTGATTTATCACGTTTGGCAGCCAAGAAAAGAGAGTGAAAGAGAGAGACTAACGTGTAAGAGAGAGTGGGGGATGGGAGATAGTGGTCTAGTAGAAGGAGGACTAGTTGGTAGGACTTAGTCAACTTAAATAATTAATTAAAATTAATAAAAATCTGATTTCTTTTTCCTAAATCAGCTAATATTAATTATTTATTAAAAATTAAGTTAACAAATTAAAAATAAAAGCAAGTTAAATCTTGCTTCTAGTGGGTTCGAACCCGAGTGACCCCATTTGCAAAAAATGGGTCAATTCGGGTTGCTCCACCCGAATTACCTTAAATAAATAAATTAATTTGTTCCTCAGGGTAATTACAATATTACCCTTGGCTTGGAAAAGACCATTTTACCATTGGACCCTCAAAACTTAAGATTTCTTCTTTTGAGTCCGGTAAAAACTCTTTCAATTAAATCTTCATTTTCGCGAGCCTCACATGGTTGGTTCCAACCTTTCCAAGCTCAATTAACTCCCCAAGTTAGTTGGCTTGATTGTAGTAAGGGTTCTGAGGTCTGGTTCTACGCGTATCAATACGTGTGGACCTTGGTCTAATCGCAAACATTCTTGAAAAACCTAAGTCTTGATCCTATTCATTTTTAGGGTTGTTACATTATCCCCCCCTTAGGAACATTCGTCCCCGAATGACACTACTACTTCGTGTTGTAATGCCAGTCAGATCATAATAAAAGCACTATACACAGTCAATCAATAGCAATAAAGTACGGGGAGGTAAGGAAGCATAGGTTTAAGAGTATAAAGTCTAACCTCAAGAGCTGAACAGGTGAGGGTAGAGGGCCCTCATGTCGGCCTCAGCTTCCCACGTAGCACCCTCAACAAGATGATTTCTCCACAATACTTTCACTGTGGCAATCTCCTTTTTCCTCAGCCGCTTGACCTGTCTGTGTAGGATCTCGACCGGTACCTCCTCATAAGATAAGTCTTCATCAACCCCCAAACCTTCAACAGGTAAGATTGATGCTGGATCACCTAGGAACTTCTTCAACATAGATACGTGAAAGACTGGATGGACACAAGCTAACTCTGCGGGCAATGCCAACTCATAGGCCACCTCACCCACACGCTGTAGGATCTCATATAGCCCAACATATCTCGGACTCAGCTTCCCTTTCCTACCAAATCTCATCACCCCTTTCATAGGTGATATTTTTAAGTAAACCTGGTCACCAACATCAAACTCTAAGGGCCGTTTTCTGTTATCAGCATATGACTTCTGCCGACTATACGCAGTAGTCAACCTGTCCCTAATCATTCTGACCTTCTCTAAGGCCTCATGAATGATCTCCGGCCCCAAAATGGATGACTCTCCAACTTCGAACCACCCCACTGGAGATCTACACCTCCTACTATACAGTGCCTCAAACGGTGCCATCCCAATGCTGGAGTGATAGCTATTATTATACGAGAACTCTATCAATGGCAGATGGTCATCCCAGTTACCTCTGAAGTCAATCACACACGCCCTCAACATATCCTCCAATGTCTGTATGGTGCGCTCTGCCTGCCCATTTGTCTGAGGGTGAAAGGCAGTACTAAGCTTCACCTGCGTGCCCAAGCTCTTATGGAAAGATCTCCAGAAATGAGAAGTAAATTGAGCTTCTCTGTCTGAAATAACCGACAAGGGGATCCCATGCCATCTCACAATCTCATCAATGTAGAGCCTCGCATAATCCTCGGCTCTATAAGTAGACTTTACAGGGATAAAGTGGGTAGACTTAGTCAATCTATCCACAATAACCCATATAGAGTCATGCTGCCTCCTAGTCCTCGGAAGCCCAACTACGAAGTCCATATTAATGGCCTCCCATTTCCAAGTTGGAACCTCAATAATCTGCGTCAGACCACCAGGCTTAAGATGCTCTGCCTTGACCTGCTGACAATTAGGACACTTGGCCACATATTCTGCAATGTCCTTCTTCATGCCATCCCACCAATAAATCTGCTTGAGATCATGATACATCTTGGTGGAACCCGGATGTATAGAATATCTGGAACCATGGGCCTCTGCAACAATCCTGGTCCGCAAATCATCCACATCTAGCACACACAGCCTGTCCTGATATCTAAGTATGCCATCACCTCCCAAAGTGAAAGACTCATTCATCTTTATCAGCACTGAGTCCTTCAGCTCCATCAACACGGGATCTAGATGCGACCCTGCTTGACTTCAACTACCAAGGATGATTCAGAGCTAGGATGAACTGAAACATCCCCACTAGTGGAGTCAATCAAACGCACACCTAGTCTGGCCAGTCTGTGTACATCTTTTACCAGCTCCCTCTTCTCATCCTCAACGTGAGTTGTACTTCCCATGCTCATCCTGCTCAAAGCATCAGCTATAACATTAGCCTTACCTGGATGATAGTGCACATTCATGTCATAATCCTTCAATAGCTCCAACCATCTCCGCTGACGTAGATTCAACTCCCTCTCTGTGAACACGTACTGGAGACTTTTATGGTCTGTGAACACATCTACATGCACTCCATACAGATAATGCCTCCACAGATTCAGTGCAAATACCATAGATGCCAACTCCAGGTCATGAGTGGGGTAATTCTTCTCATGAACCTTGAGTTGTCTAGATGCATAGGCTATCACCTTACTAACCTGCATAAGAACACAACCCAAACCAACCCTAGATGCATCACAATAAACAGTGTAATTCTTACCACACTTAGGCAAAGTAAGCACCGGGGCTGAAGTGAGTCTGTCTTTGAGCTCCTGGAAACTCTTCTCACAAGTCTCCGTCCATTCAAACTTGGCTTTCTTCTTAGTCAAAGCTGTCAATGGGGCAGCAATGGAATAAAAGCCCTCCACAAACCTGCGGTAGTAACCAGCCAATCCCAAAAAGCTACGGATGTCAGTAGGAGTAAGATGTTTTGGCCAGTTCTTCACAGCCTCAGTCTTCCTGGGATCCACCTCCACGCCCTGATCGAACACAACATGACCCAGGAAGGTCACTGATCTGAGTCAGAATTCACATTTGCTGATTTTGGCATACAACTGATGCTGTCTAAGTACCTGCAAGGTTAGTCTCAAATGCTGTTCATGCTCTTCCTTGGTCTTGGAGTAGATGAGAATGTCATCAATGAATACTATGACGAAAGAGTCAAGGTATTCACGGAAGACCCTGTTCATGAGGTCCATAAATGCAGCAGGTGCATTCGTGAGACCAAATGACATGACTAAAAACTTATAGTGACCATATCGGGTACGAAAGGCTGTCTTTGGGATATCTCCATCCCTAACCTTAAGCTGGTGATACCCTGAACGAAGGTCAATCTTAGAGAAGAAACTAGACCCTTGGAGTTGATCAAACAGATCATCTATTCTGGGGAGTGGATACTTATTCTTTATAGTGACTTTGTTGAGCTGCCGATAATTGACACATTCTAAGGGTTCCATCCTTCTTCTTTACAAACAACACTGGAGCGCCCCAAGGGGATATGCTCGGTTGAATGAAACCCTTGTCAGTGAGATCTTTTAACTGCAGCTTCAACTCTTTGAGTTCCACTGGAGCCATTCTGTAAGGAGGAATTGAGATTGGTTTAGTATCGGGTTCTAAATCGATACCAAAGTCAATCTCTAGAAGGGGATGGACTCCAGGTAAATCATCAGGAAACACATCTAAGAACTCATTCACTACAGGTACTGAGTCTATGGAAGGAATGTCATGATCTAAATCATTAACACTCACAAGATGACACAATAACCCCTTGGACATCATTTTATTGGCCTTAAGGTTAGAAATCAAGGGGTTAGGACGACTCGAATTGTACCCCTCCCAGACTAACTCTTCTTCATTAGGAAAGCGAAATCTCACCACTCTACTACGACAGTCCAAGCAAGCATAACAACTGTGAAGCCAATCCATGCCAAGAATAACATCAAAATCATGCATGGGTAACTCAACCAGGTTTGCACACATAGTTTTACCACTCACAACTATTGGGCAATCNTCTACCATGACCACCTCTACCTCTAGCTATTGGGGGTCTATAACTCTGTTTTGGACAATTCCTCCTAATATGTCCAGTCTCCCCACATCCATAACACTCTCTGGATTCAAGCATAGGTCTCTCCGAGAAGTGTTGACCGGTCTGAGGTGGACCCCCAACTACAGTCTGTAGTGAAGACTGAATTGGTCGGACTGAGTAGCCTCCTGAACCCTGTCCTCTAGAGTAAGAACCATTAAACTCACCTCCCTTTCGAAACCTTTTTGATGTCGATGCCATGGTGAAGTCATCTGGCTTCACTCCTTCCACCTCTATCACGAAGTCTACCACTTCTTGAAAGGATTTTGCCGTAGCCGCTACCTGTAAGGCTAAAACCCGCAACTCTGACCTCAACCCCTTCACAAAACGGCGAATCCGTTCTTGTGGACTGAAACAAAGTTGGGTGGCATACCTGGATAATGCACGAAACTTAGCCTCATATGCAGTAACCGACATCCTACCTTGCTCTAGGCTCAAGAACTCATCCCTTTTCCTATCCCTCAAAGTCCGGGGAATATACTTCTCCATAAACAAACTAGAGAATGATGCCCAAGTCATAGGTGGTGCCTCTGTTGGTTGACACTCAACATGTGACCGCCACCACATTTTGGCGTTCCCTTGAAACTGATAACTCACGAACTCAACACCAAACCGTTCTACTATACCCATCCTGTGTAGTAGCTCATGACAGTCAACCAGAAAATCGTAAGCATCCTCAGATTCAGCACCCTTGAAGACTGGAGGTTTCAATTTCAAGAACTTACTGAAAAGTTCATGCTGATCATTTGTCATTATAGGCCCTGTAGTCAGACGAGGAAACGTGCCTATTTCCAATGAAGTATCCATGCGAGGAGCCATAGTGGCCGCATGTTGTACCTCCGGAACCTGAGGTGCTGGTGCAGAAAACACTGGAGGTGTCTGACCCTGATCAGATAACCCGCTAAGATAAGCAAGAACCTGATTGATCATCTCTGGGGTAGGTTGGGGTGGCAATTCCTCATTCTGTGCTTGTTCATTCTCCCCTTTCTCACCCTCTCTTACCATTTCCTCCGTCGGTGGAGGAGTCACCGCCCTAGTACCAGGTGGGCTAGGTGCTTGTCCTCTTCCTCTAGAGGACGTCCTCCCACGACCTCTTCCACGGCCTCTCGCCACTGTTCCTCTCCGAGCTACAGCCCCAGTGGCTGGCTCAGACTTTTCTTGTCTTGCCGGTGTTGGTGCAGTCGTTGCTCTAGTTCTAACCATCTGTGAAATAGAGTGAAGATGGTCAGATACCAATTTGTATCACCTAGATACCAATTGGATTCAAGTAATAGCACGAAAGAAAGAAAGAAAGAATGGAATTTTCCTAAAGTCTTATAGCCTCTCAAAGAAAAGTAAAGGCGTCCCCCTACCGTTCTTTAAGACTCTACTAGACTCGTTCTTGTGTGATGAGACCAACGAACCTAATGCTCTGATACCAAGTTTGTCACGACCCAAAATCGAGCCGCGAGTGGCACCCACACTTATCCTACTATGTGAGCGAACCAACCAATCTAAAACCCCAACATATTGAACAAAATACAAAGCGGAAGACTTAAAACTCATTAACGAAAACAATTAAATAACTTCTAAAATTTATAACCCATTATCCCCCAAAATCTGGAAGTCTCATCAAACAATGAAACATCTATCCTCAAAGTTACAATCTAAAAGTATCTAAGAAAACTGAAAAAAGAAATAAAAGGCTATTAAAATGCCGAAGTTCAGAGCAAGAATCAAGAGCATTGAAGAAGATCCACCAATGAGAACATTAGCTCACTCAACCCTGAATCCGTGTAAGTGAAGACTGCTATAGAATTGGTGCGGTTGAGATGAATACGACGAATGTAAACGTTTGCTTTGCTTGCCTTCCCGTCCCCAAATAAGCAAGAAAGAAACAACAAGGAGGGGGTCAGCACAAACACAATACTGAGTAGGTATAACATCGGCCAACTCAAAATAGAAAACAGTATATATCAGTTCATATCAAAAATCACTACAATACTCAACATGTAGCACAAGTACGTATAATCATCATAAGTACTAACGACGAGACCAAGTGTCACATCCATGGAGGGACTCAAGCCTCAATTACCAAAAGAACCCAATACCAACACCCTCCCCAGTTGGGAGAAAATTAGGTTCATATACATGGAAGTATATGACACTCTCAAGACTCATTATATCTTTCTTCTTTCTCTTCCATCTATGTGTCGGTTCACGTGACAACTACGTTTACTCCGATTCCATCTACGACTAATGTGTCGCGAACGTGAACACTACTCCGATCCCCCCTACATCCTATGTGTCGGAACGTGGACACGCCGCATCCCCTAGAATAATTGTCTACGTGTCGGTTCGTGACCACCCCCCCCTCCGAGCCCGTAATACTAGGTGTCGGAAACTTGACTACAATCCGATCCCCTAATCCTATGTGTCGGAACGTGACACTCCGATCCCCTAATTCTATGTGTCGGAACGTGACACTCCGATCCCCTAATTCTATGTGTCGGTTCGTGACACCCGACCCACTAATACTATGTGTCGG
>JABWTJ010000321.1:0-26920 GCA_016801875.1 Solanum sitiens | reverse complement strand
TATCGATCGTTTCTTTCTCTCCCTTCTTCTCTCTCATTTTTTTTCTTCTCCAAACTCTATCTCTTTTCTATTAGTAAATAACATTAGGTATAAAGATGAGGAATACCCAAAAGTAACTCAAGGTCACTCCTTTACACCCCCAAGAATTTTGAGTTTATTAATATTAACGCCACGAAGTTCATAATTATAGCAGGAATAGTCCCAAAACGCCCCTTTAAAACTTACCCAGAATCGACCCAGACTGGGATTACGAACCTGTGACGGCCCGTCGTGCCTGCGACGGTCCGTCCTGCAGGTTCGTCACAACCTTCAGAGACTCAATTTCCTTGATGAGTCTGAGACGGTCCGTCGTGCCTACGACGGTCCGTCCTGCACTTCCGTCACGACGGACAGAGAATTGCTCCCAGTACCCAATTCTCAAGAGTTGAAGTGTTTTGAAATGGAAACTCACAACGGTCCGTCGTGTCTGTGACGGTCCGTCCTGCAGGTCCGTCACGACGGACAGAGAATTGCTCCCAGTACCCAATTCTCAAGAGTTGAAGTGTTTTGAAACGGAAACTCACAACGGTCCGTCGTGTCTGTGACGGTCCGTCCTGCAGGTCCATCACAGAGTTCAGAGAGTCGATTTCAGCACTCAAATATAAGAATTCCAAGTGTTTGGAACGAGACACCCTCGACGGTCCGTCGTGCCCATGACGGTCCGTCGTTGGATACGTCGTCTCAGACAGTTTTTCCAGAAATAAAATCTGCTGCTCAAAACGACTAAGCAGGTCGTTACATAGAAGAAATGTATAATTTTGAATTTACAACAAAAGATATGTTATTAGGAATGCCATTTTTAGATAAACTATATCCTCATATTATAACTAAAACTCATTGGTGGTTTACTACACCATGTGGATATAAAATAGGAGCAAAAAGAGTAAATAATAAACAAAGAAAACCAAAAGAATGGATAAAAGGAAGTGAAAAAATAAATCAAGAAATGGAAAACATAAATAGCAAACAAATAAACCAACTAGAAATCATCATATTTACAATAGATAAGGTTAAAATAATAAATGAACAATTAGAACTATTATATAGCGAAAATCCATTAGAAGGATGGGAAAAGCATAAGACAAAAGTAAAAATTGAATTAATAGATGAAAATAGTATAATAACGCAAAAACCATTAAAATATAATTTTGATGATTTAAATGAATTTAAAATGCATATAGATGAACTATTAAAGAATAATTACATACAAGAGAGTAATAGTAAACATACAAGTCCAGCATTTATAGTAAATAAACATAGTGAACAAAAAAGAGGTAAAAGTAGAATGGTTATAGATTATCGTAATCTAAACGCTAAAACTAAAACTTATAATTATCCAATACCAAATAAGATATTAAAAATAAGACAGATACAAGGATATAACTATTTTAGTAAATTTGATTGTAAATCAGAATTTTATCATTTAAAACTAGAAGAAGAATCTAAACAACTAACAGCATTCACAGTACCACAAGGTTTCTATGAATGGAATGTTTTACCATTTGGATATAAAAATGCACCAGGTAGATATCAACATTTTATGGATAACTATTTTAATCAATTAGAAAATTGCATAGTTTATATAGATGATATATTATTATTCTCTAGAACACAAGACGAACATATTAGGTTATTAAAAAAATTTATACATATAATTAAACAATCAGGAATAAGCCTAAGTAAAAAGAAAGCAGAAATTATGAAATCACAGATAGAATTTCTAGGAATACAAATAGATAAAAATGGTATAAAAATGCAAACACATATAGTACAAAAGATAATCAATTTAGATGAAGATATAGATACAAAAAAGAAATTACAATCCTTTTTAGGATTAGTAAACCAAGTACGAGAGTACATACCAAAATTAGCAGAATATTTAAACCACTACATAGAAAACTTAAAAAAGATGTTGAATATCATTTTGATAATAAAGATAAAGAACATATAAAAAATATTAAGAATTTATGTAAAAAATTACCAAAACTTTATTTTCCTGATGAAAATAAGATATTTACTTATATTGTGGAAACAGATTCAAGCAATCATAGCTATGGAGGAGTTTTAAAATATAAATATGAAAATGAAAAAATAGAACATCATTGTAGATATTATTCAGGATCTTACACAGAAGCACAAATAAAATGGGAAATAAATAGAAAAGAATTATTAGCATTATATAAATGTTTATTAGCATTTGAACCATATATTGTTTACAATAAATTTATTGTAAGAACAGATAACACACAAGTAAAATGGTGGATAACTAGAAAGATAGAGGATTCAGTTACAACAAAAGAAATAAGGAGATTGGTATTAAATATATTAAATTTTACATTTACAATTGAGGTAATTAAAACTGACAAAAATATGGTTGCAGATTACCTATCAAGACAAAGGTACACAAACTGAACAAGAAAAAGATATGATGGAAGAGATACTCAAATCCATTACTACACTTTGTAATAAAGTGGACAGTATGGACAAAGAGATACAAAAGCTAAAGACTAATGAAGTTAATCTGAAGTCTAAAGCTAAAGATAGTAGTCAGCAGCATGACTATAAAAAAGCGGAGCTATGTCGATCGGAAGACAATAAAACTCCAGAGCTAGTAGGAGACGTTGGGAAACTCCGAAAAACCCAAAACAATTTATCTAACATTGCAGGTACAAGTGCAGGTACAGTTGGACAACCTACAAAATCACAACACAAAAATACCAATTTAAATACTATGTTTACAAACCCATTTACTCCAAAAATACAAAGACCAGTTATGACACTATCCCAAGTAAATACCTATGCAGCAAGCCTACACCAAGATAAAAAGATATACAACCATTTGTCCCAAACCTACATACAAAATATATATAAAATCCAAACATTCTTAAACCAAAATCCAAGGTCAGTTACAACCACAGACCTAAACCAAGACTATATAACCCAAAAATTACAAGGATATAATAAACTCATTGCCCAGCCAAAAACCAATTCAAATCTAGTTAAAACATGTTAACACTATGGCTTACTTAGTACTGTATATACATACGATGGAGAAGAGTTACAAGGAATACCAGAAATACATAAGGCATTTTTAACCTATAAAAGAATTACAAAAGGAGATTTATTTTTCATAAAATTCTACACAGCACCAGCAGAGATATTATATGATGAGATAAAACCAGTGATCCAAGTTGTAAAGCTAGGATTGACAAGAACTATGTTAATACCAGAAGATATATCAATACAACCAGAAATACCTATAATAGAAATACCAGATTTCTACGCAAATAAAAGAATTATTGGAATCTCTACTATTATCCAAGAATTAGCAGACAATTATTTAAATGGTAATGCTATATGGAGCTATTATGCTAGAGAACAAGTAATGATTTATTCAAATTCAAGGACTGTAAGAGAAGCAGATATGGCAGAAGTACAACAATGGATATTATCATTACTTAGACCAGAAGAAAAACCTACTACAAGAGCCTTGAAAAAAGAATTTATTTCTCAAAATTTATTAACCAGATATTGTAAGATAATTAGTCATAAATATCCATATCATCGTTGTTCAAAATGCAATGGTGAAGAAGTAACAGAGATACCAGATGTATAGCTGGAATAGAAATATGTAAAAGGAAAAAAGAGATACTGCAGAAGATAAACACGTTGCAAGAAGATAAGAAGAAAAGTACAAAGGTAGCAGACAAAGACAAAGAGATATGGCAGACATAGAGATAATAAAGAAGAAAAGCTATAAAGTAGTTTGTCTTGTTTTGTTTTATAGTTTTGTAATAATTCATGAATTACTATTCATGAATAGTAAAAGACGTGTCACTGTGTAAATAGTATAGGCCAAGTTACTGTGTAAATAGTAAGAGTCAAGTAACTGTGTAAATAGTAAAGGCCAATCATCCTTTAGTAAGAATGAAAGGTCGTTAGGATTTTGTATAAAAGGAGGCATTTACCTTCATAAATAAAACAAGAAAAAAAAAGTTAGGATTTTGTATAAAAGGAGGCATTTTTTGTATGTAGGTTTGGGACAAATGGTTGTATATCTTTTTATCTTGGTGTAGGCTTGCTGCATAGGTATTTACTTGGGATAGTGTCATAACTGGTCTTTGTATTTTTGTAGTAAATGGGTTTGTAAACATAGTATTTAAATTGGTATTTTTGTATTGTGATTTTGTAGGTTGTCCAACTAATTTTATTTGTGCTTCTGTGTAAGATCCTGAATAATATCTAAAACTCCTCCATAGCTATGATTGGAAGCGGAATTTAGAAAAAAGAGTGGAGAGAGAAGTTTCTTGGAAGAGGTCTGTTTATTACTTGAGGGAGAAGCCCTCTATTTATACTAAAATTTTACAAGGTTGGCCTATAATAATGGCTGACAATAACTTTACATATGACCTTATATTATTTGGCCAATACTGTAAAACAAACTACTTTAATAAAATAATACATATGGCCTTATATTATTTGGCCAATACAAACGACTTTAATAAAGTAATTTCTAATCTATCTTTTTACATAACGGACAAACAACTTTAATAAAGTAATATCTAATCTTATCTCTTCCTTTGCAAATTTTTCAAAGATTCTTATCTTTTTATCTTTTTTATGTCTGCCACCTTTGTGATCTTATCTCCTTGTAACGTTATCTTCTTGCAATATTTCTTTCTTCTTTGTCTTTTTCTTTCTTCCAGCTTCTTCTATTCTAATTGCACTTCTGGAATGTAATTATCTTCTCCTTCACATTTTGAGCATAAATGGTCAGGATATTTTTGTCCTATTAGTTTACAATATCTTGTCATTAGATTAGGAGAAATAAATTTTTTCCTAATTGCTCTTGTTGTAGGTGTTTGCTCTGGTCTTAGTAGACTTAATATCCATTGTCTTAAATCTTCCATATCTGCTGCTCTGATTTCTCTGCAGTTGGAGTATATTATTGTTTGTTCTCTACTGTAGTAGCTCCAAATTGCATTTTCATTCAAATAATTGTTTGCTATCTCGTTTAGTATAGTAGCTATCCCAATAATTCTCTTGTTTGCATAAAAATCTGGAATATCTACCTTTTGTATTTCTTCTTGTGTATCTATCTTTTCAGGGATTATCATTTCCCTTGTTAAACCAATCTTTATAGCTTGTATTATAGGCTTGATCTCATCATATAGTATCTCTGCTGTAGCTGAATAGAACTTTATATAAAATTAAGTTCCTTTAGTTATTCTTTTATATTGTAAAAATGCTTTATATAATTCTGGTATTTTAGATATTTCTTCTCCTGTTGTTGTATATACAGTATTTAATAATCCGTAGTTGTAACAAGTTGCTACTAAATTTGGATTTGTTCCGGGTTGTGCTATTAGCTTATTATAGCCTTGTAAATATTGGGTTATATAGCCTTCATTTGTATTTTTTGCTCTGGGATTTTGGTTTAGAAAAGTTTGTATTTTGTATATATTTTCAATATATGTTCTAGTAATGTGGTTGTATATCTGTTTTTGTGAATCTAGGCTAGCTTTATACGTGTTTATCTGTGGAGGTATTAGTATTTCTTTTTGGGTATTTTGAGGAGTATATGGTTTAGAAAATAGTTTGTTCAGGTTTACATTTGTATATTTTACCTGAGCTTCCTCCTTTTTTTTAGATGATCCTGCAATAGATGTACTACCTGCAGCTGTATACATTGTTTTGTTATGGGTTTTAAGGTGTTTCCCAACGTCACCTTCTAGCTCCGCATGTTTTAAGTCATGCTGCTGACTTAGCTCCGCATATTTCAAGTCATGCTGCTGACTATTAACTGTTTCTTTTAGTACTTGTACTTCTGTTTCTATTTTCTCCATCTTTTGACAAAGATTTGTCATCATAGCTAATATTTCCTTCATTGTATCTTTTTCTTGAGAGATAGTCTGCAATAATATTCTTATCAGTCTTAATTATCTCAATTGTAAATGTAAAATTTAATATATTTAATACTAATCTCCTTATTTCTTTTGTCGTAACTGAATCATCTATCTTTCTAGTTATCCACCATTTTACTTGTGTGTTATCTGTTCTTACAATAAATTTATTATAAACAATATATGGTTCAAATGCTAATAAACATTTATATAATGCTAATAATTCTTTTCTATTTATTTCCCATTTTATTTGTGCTTCTGTATAAGATCCTGAATAATATCTACAGTGATGTTCTATTTTTTCATTTTCATATTTATATTTTAAAACTCCTCCATAACTATGATTACTTGAATCTGTTTCAACTATATAAATAAATTTTTTATTTTCATCAGGAAAATATAGTTTTGGTAGTTTTTTACATAAATTCTTAATATTTTTTATATGTTCTTTATCTTTATTATCAAAATGATATTCAACATCTTTTTTAAGTTTTCTATGTAGTGGTTTTAAATATTCTGCTAATTTTGGTATGTACTCTCGTACTTGGTTTACTAATCCTAAAAAGGATTGTAATTTCTTTTTTGTATCTATATCTTCATCTAAATTGATTATCATTTGTACTATATGTGTTTGCATTTTTATACCATTTTTATCTATTTGTATTCCTAGAAATTCTATCTGTGATTTCATAATTTCTGCTTTCTTTTTACTTAGGCTTATTCCTGATTGTTTAATTATATGTATAAATTTTTCTAATAACCTAATATGTTCGTCTTGTGTTCTAGAGAATAATAATATATCATCTATATAAACTATGCAATTTTCTAATTGATTAAAACAGTTATCCATAAAATGTTGATATCTACCTGGTGCATTTTTATATCCAAATGGTAAAACATTTCATTCATAGAAACCTTGTGGTACTGTGAATGCTGTTAATTGTTTAGATTCTTCTTCTAGTTTTAGATGATAAAATCCTGATTTACAATCAAATTTACTAAAATAGTTATATCCTTGTATCTGTCTTATTTTTAATATCTTATTTGGTATTGGATAATTATAAGTTTTAGTTTTAGCATTTAGATTACGATAATCTATAACCATTCTACTTTTACCTCTTTTTTGTTCACTATGTTTATTTACTATAAATGCTGGACTTGTATGTTTACTATTACTCTCTTATATGTAATTATTCTTTAATAGTTCATCTATATGCATTTTAAATTCATTTAAATCATCAAAATTATATTTTAATGGTTTTTGCGTTATTATACTATTTTCATCTATTAATTCAATTTTTACTTTTGTCTTATGCTTTTCCCATCCTTCTAATGGATTTTCGCTATACAATAGTTCTAATTGTTCATTTATTATTTTAACCTTATTTATTGTAAATATGATGATTTCTAGTTGGTTTATTTGTTTGCTATTTATGTTTTCCATTTCTTGATTTATTTTTTCACTTCCTTTTATCCATTCTTTTGGTTTTCTTTGTTTATTATTTACTCTTTTTGCTCCTATTTTATATCCACATGGTGTAGTAAACCACCAATGAGTTTTAGTTATAATATGAGGATATAGTTTATCTAAAAATGGCATTCCTAATAACATATCTTTTGTTGTAAATTCAAAATTATACATTTCTTCTATTATTAAGATTTTATCCCATATTTGTATTTTTATATTTTTTGCTTTATATGTAATCATACTACTTTCATTGTTAAATCCTGTTACTACCATAGGTGTTTTTAATTTTTCCCATTTATCTTCTGGTAAACAATTATATTTACATATATTTGTCTATGCTCCTGTATCTATCATAGGTGTATAATATCTGTTGTGATATCCTTCTACAATAATTTTTGCAAGTATATATATCTTCATTACTCATTTTGTTCTTTTTATAATTATTTTCTTATTTTGACAGGTTATGATTAATTGTTCATCTTCTATTTTATATGGTTTAAATTGATCTAACCATTTTATTCCTAAAGTAATATTTTGATTTCCTTGGTAAATTTTAAATGGTACTAATAATGATATTCCTCCTATAATTGTTTTTTTTCTACTATTTCTTCATTTATAGTTACAATTTGACTAGGTAATCCAGGGCATACATGTCCTGTTTTTATAATTTCTGTATCTAAAACTAATTCTCTAATTATGTAATTATCTTCTTGTCCTGTATTTATTAATATCCTGTATCTTTTTTCATTAATTATTCCAGTTATAAAATAATGATTTGGTGTTTCTTCTTCTGTATTTAATATTTTAGGAATTTCATATTTTCTTTTGGACGTACTGGCTCTTGGTGAAGTAGTTCTATTTAATATATTTGGTATGCTTGGAGTGCTTATTCTTTCTTTTATTATTTCTAAATCTTCTTCCATGTCAATTTCTTTATAACTATAATCATTATTATCTATTATTGTAATTACTTGGTCGAAAGGGTTTTCTATTTTGATTCTATCAATTTTATTTTTTGCCATTACTCTATGTTTTGTTGTTAATATATATAGGTTTTTACATCTTGCTGTAAATATTTTACTTCCTGGTGCTAATTCTATTCCTGATAATTTCCAATATAATACTAATGATTTATCTATGTTTCTATCTGTTAATGCTATTGAGTAATTTGCACTTATTATAAATTAAAATTTTTGGTATATTAAATTTCCTTTTACCGCACTAATTATACTTTTTTCTATAGGGTGTATTATTCTATCATCTGCTAAATATATTTCAATAGGTGTATCTATTCCTTCTCTAAAACATGCTTTTATTAGTATTTCTGTTCCTCCTAAATGTACATATTTTATAGGTGTTTTAGCTTTTATATCTTGTATTTCTTGATTTATCATTCTTTTGTTTAATATAGGTATTTGTGCTTTTCCTTTTGTATATTTACAATCTACAATATGTTCTTTTTGACTAACTACATAGTATTCTTCTTTTTGTCTTTTAAACCAATTTTTTAAAGTAGGTATTTCAAGTACTTTATCTACGCTTAGATCTAATTCTTTATTTTTTATTTGTTGGAAAATTGTATTATCAAATATAATTTCTTGTTCTACTGATTCTTCATTCTGATATTCTTCTTTAGATATTATTTTTATATTATTTTCAGTCATTATATTTCTTCATTTATCATTTCATTATTTAATTCCATATTTATTTCTATATCTTCGGATTCAATGTCAGATAATTCATATATACTATCATTTTCACTTAATTCATAATCTATGTAATCTATCTGCATATATTTTTCATCATCCATAATTATTTCTGCAATTTGTTTACCTTTTAAATTTTTAGGTAATTTACAATCTCTAGCTAAATGTCCTAACTTTCCACAATTGTAACAAGTACAATCTGATAATTTTCTTTTTGGTCTATGTGGTCTTTTTATTTTATAATTTTTTACATAATATCTTTTTCTTGGATTTTTATATTTGTATCTGATTTTAGTTTTTCTATAATTTTTATATTTTCTAGGTGTTTTATAATATTTATCTTTGCAACCAAATTGTGGTGCTATCTTGTTTTTACAACATGCTAGATTTTTTATTAATACTTTCTCCATTTTTAATTTTTCTTTTTGATTTTCACATAATTGGATAAACCATTGTTGTAAAAATTTTATTCTAGCTCCTAAAGTATCTGTTATTCCTTCATTATTCCAATCTTTAATTATATTTGTACTAAATGGTTCTGGTAATTTTGTAAAATATTGTTGTCTTATTTCTTTTGCTTCATCTATATTATATCTTGCTTTGTAATAATATTCTTTAAATGCACATGTATATTCTTCTATGTAACACATATTACATATTGCTAATTTTGACATTAGTTGTCTATTTATTATTTTTTCCTTATTTTGTTCTTTTATTTCTGTAGTCATACCTCCAAATTCTTTTCTTATGGCTAATTCATATTTATCTAATATATCTATATTTGTTGTTGATGTTGATCCATCTATTTTTTATCACTCCTAAGTGTTGCTATACTTTCTGATGGTAAATTTTCTATCCATAATTTTGTTGTTCCTACAAATGTTCTTTCTATATATCCTGGTGTGTCTTTTACTGTTATTTTGTTATCAACTAGCTGTTTAGATATATTTCCTACCCATAATAAAATTACTTTATTTATATCTGTAACACAATCTAGATCTAAAAAGTTATATTGTTCAATTATTGGTTTAGGTATCCATTTTTTATTTAATCTGCTATTCCATATTGCATTTGTTCTATCTGATCTTTCATAACTTTCTGTATAATAAATTGGTGTTGAGCTTCTAGGACTATGCCTAGGACTATTATCTGGAGTTTTAACTCTTGATGTACTTGGTTTATTTATATCTCCTGTATTTATTTCTAATTTTTTCAGTTTATCTACTTGTTCTAAAATTTCTGTATATGTTTCACTTATATCACTTATTTCTGAATTTTGATCATTCATTGCATCTAGTTCGTTTATTTCATCATTGATTTCATTTATTTCAAGATTTTCATTTTCACTTAATATTTGTTTCATTTTATTTATTTCACTAGTCAATTCAACTTCTTTTTCTTTTTCTTTTTCTTTTTCTATTTGTTTTTCTTTTTGTTTAGTTTCATATAATAATTTTAGCTGAGCTAATTCTTTTTCTAATTCACTTAATTTTGTATTTTTTGTTTCTTCTATCTTTTGTACTTCTTGTTTTGCTTGTGATTTATTTTTTCAATTTCTTTGGCTTTATCTATTTCTTCATTTTCTTTTGTTATTCTTATCATAGCTGTTAAACTATCTTCTAATTTTGCTGTTTCTTTTTCTAACATTAAATATAATTTATCTCCTATTTTTTTATATCTTCTTCCTAAATTCGAGAATATTATTTTTATTATTAATCCTTCTTGGTTTTCATATGTTTTTTCGTCTACTGCAAATTCTTCTTTATTCATTATATTCATTATTATAACTTATATCATGTTGTAATTTATATTCTAGGCAATTTATTTGTATTTCTAACTCAAATAGAACTTTTCTTTGTATTGATATTACTTTACTACTTACTCCTGCAAATATATTTTCTTCTATTCTTTCTTTTTTAAATTCATATTCTTGTCTTTTTTCATTTATCTTTTCTATTAATTGTTGCTTATATATTTCTCTGTCCATATTGTTTTTTCAAATAACAAATATATTTATATTCCATTTTAGAAATTAGATCTATCAACAAATTTTCTTTAGTAGTGTCTTTTTTAGTAATTTTTAATAATTCATATTTTATATATAAATTATTTAACTTTTTCTTTATCTTTCTTATCTTTCTCTCTATATTATTTACCTTTTTCATTTTTTAAGAAAATATTTTTTCATAATATTCTTTTTTAACTAAATTTAATCTTTGTATTTCTTTAGCATTAATTTCTATATATTCTAAATATTCTTATCTAAGATATATATATCTATTTACATTTTTAATTAATAATTTTTCTTCTAGATCTATCTTTTCTTTAGTTTCTTTCCATAATTTCAAATATCTATAATTTATCATTGATCTCTATATAATTCTAGATCATCATATAAATAATCTATATCATCTGAAATAATTAGTTCTGACCAATCATAAATTGTTTCTTCAATTATTTCATATGTTACTAATTTATCATAGATTATTCTTCTTATATCAGCATCAAGATCTCTTAATATATAGAATAGTAATATCATATAATTAACATCATCATCTAATAAATAGGTAGTCATTTTATCATATTTTCGCTAAAATTTTATTCCTTCTAACCTCTTCACAGATTATACTTATTTATTATGTAATAATAATAATTTAATAATCATCTCGTCTAGTCACTACTATGGTTTTCTTCTTCAATCAGTTTCCCTAACAGCGCCTCAACTCTGTGTACTCCCCTAAACGGCCTTCTCTTTGCCTACCGGTTTCCACTTTAGGATGGCATAGTCTGGGCTTACCTACTCTCAGAATATTTTCATAGCAAACCTTCTAAAGATTATTATTATAACATTATTAAAACATAATAAACACTTATAATCAAAAAGAGATTATCAGGAATAAAGCAGTTTAGCTACTCATGTATAAAAATAAGTATACCTGTTCTTGTAGATTTTCCATATCTGATTTATTTTCCATAACTAATATTTTATTTATTAACTAGCTCTGATACCAATATGGGGGTTGGAAGCGGAATTTAAAAAACAGAGTGGAGAGAGAAGTTTCTTGGAAGAGGTCTGTTTATTACTTGAGGGAGAAGCCCTCTATTTATACTAAAATTTTTATAAGGTTGGCCTATAATAATAGAAATACAAATAAATTGCCTAGACTACAAATTACAACATGATATATGTTATAATAATGAATATAATTAATAAAGAAGAATTTGCAGTAGACGAAAAAACATATGAAAATCAAGAAGGACTAGTAATAAAAATAATATTCTCAAATTTAGGAAGAAGATATAAAAAAATAGGAGACAAATTATATTTAATGTTAGAAAAGGAAACCAACTTATAATTATCCAATACCAAATAAGATATTAAAAATAAGACAGATACAAGGATATAACTATTTTAGTAAATTTGATTGAAAATCAGGATTTTATCATTTAAAACTAGAAGAAGAATCTAAACAACTAACAGCATTCACAGTACCACAAGGTTTCTATGAATGGAATGTGTTACCATTTGGATATAAAAATGCACCAGATAGATATCAACATTTTATGGATAACTATTTTAATCAATTAGAAAATTGCATAGTTTATATAGATGATATATTATTATTCTCTAGAACACAAGATGAACATATTAGGTTATTAGAAAAATTTATACATATAATTAAACAATCAGGTATAAGTTTAAGTAAAAAGAAAGCAGAAATTATGAAATCAGAGATAGAATTTCTAGGAATACAAATAGATTAATAATAGAAGAAATGTATAATTTTGAATTTACAACAAAAGATATGTTATTAGGAATGCCATTTTTAGATAAACTATATTCTCATATTATAACTAAAACTCATTGGTGGTTTACTACACCATGTGGATAAAAAATAGGAGTAAAAAGAGTAAATAATAAACAAAGAAAACCAAAAGAATGGATAAAAGGAAGTGAAAAAATAAATCAAGAAATGGAAAACATAAATAGCAAACAAAAAAACCAACTAGAAATCATCATATTTACAATAGATAAGGTTAAAATAATAAATGAACAATTAGAACTATTATATAGCGAAAATCCATTAGAAGGATGGGAAAAGCATAAGACAAAAGTAAAAATTGAATTAATAGATGAAAATAGTATAATAACGCAAAAACCATTAAAATATAATTTTGATGATTTAAATGAATTTGAAATTATGGAAAGAAACTAAAGAAAAGATAGATCTAGAAGAAAAATTATTAATTGAAAATGTAAATAGATATATATATCTTAGAGAAGAAGAATATTTAGAATATATAGAAATTAATGCTAAAGAAATACAAAGATTAAATTTAGTTAAAAAAGAATATTATGAAAAAATATTTTCTTAAAAAATGAAAAAGGTAAATAATATAGAGAGAAAGATAAGAAAGATAAAGAAAAAGTTAAATAATTTATATATAAAATATGAATTATTAAAAATTACTAAAAAAGACACTACTAAAGAAAATTTGTTGATAGATCTAACTTCTAAAACAGAATATAAATATATTTGTTATTTGAAAAAACAATATGGACAGAGAAATATATAAGCAACAATTAATAGAAAAGATAAATGAAAAAAGACAAGAATATGGTTTAGATCTGTGGTTGTAACTGACCTTGGATTTTGGTTTAAGAATGTTTGGATTTTATATATTTTGTATGTAGGTTTGGGACAAATGGTTGTATATCTTTTTATCTTGGTGTAGGCTTGCTGCATAGGTATTTACTTGGGGTTGTGTCATAACTGGTCTTTGTATTTTTGGAGTAAATGGGTTTGTAAACATAGTATTTAAATTGGTATTTTTGTATTGTGATTTTGTAGGTTGTCCAACTGTACCTGCACTTGTACCTGCAATGTTAGATAAATTGTTTTGGGTTTTTCGGAGTTTCCCAACGTCTCCTACTAGATCTGGAATTTTATTGTCTTCCGATCGACATAGCTCCGCATTTTTATAGTCATGCTGCTGACTACTATCTTTAGCTTTAGACTTCAGATTAACTTCATTAGTCTTTAGCTTTTGTATCTCTTTGTCCATACTGTCCACTTTATTACAAAGTGTAGTAATGGATTTGAGTATCTCTTCCATCATATCTTTTTCTTGTTCAGTTTGTGTACCTTTGTCTTGATAGGTAATCTGCAACCATATTTTCTTTCCACAATTGTAACAAGTACAATCTGATAATTTTCTTTTTGGTCTATATGGTCTTTTTATTTTATAATTTTTTACATAATATCTTTTTCTTGGATTTTTATATTTGTATCTGGTTTTAGTTTTTCTATAATTTTTATATTTTCTAGGTTTTTTATAATATTTAGCTTTGCAACCAAATTGTGGTGCTATCTTGTTTATGCATACTTCAATTTTGACTTGAAAATGCGTTATGTGAGCATGATTTGAGTAGGGTATGAACTTGGGCTTCTTGTATTTGTCATGTTGGTGTAGCTACTGCCCTAAGGGCCTTAATATGGTGAAATATTGATAAATTGCTTATGGGTAATGATGGTTTGATTTGTTGATGAGTTGCTCTCATTGTATAATTCTTATTATGAATTGCTATTTGAGTGGTATGGTCCACCTTATGGGTGGCGGTGCTAATTGATGAACTTGATGTTACTTAGTATGGTTTGAGTATGTGATCTTGAAGGTCTAATATGTGAAATGAAGATGTATTGGAAATGGGTCTTGTGTTGTGTTTGATGTAGCTTGAATTGCATGTTTGACCTAGTTTATGTCTAAATGAAGTATATGATTATGAGAAGTATGTAGGGTGTGTAGCTTGATGAATCAAGGTTAAAGTATGAGTAGAACTTGATGATAATGAAATGATGCTTATATTCAAGGTGTGCACATGTACACACACACACTCTTTTAAGATTTGTATTATGTCAAGTTGAACAAAAAGGGGAAATCTTGAGGTGGACACACTTCGTGACTTGAGATGTAGTGTCTAGTAACAACCTCTCCATTTCCTAGTGAGCTTTCTAAGATAGACTATTATGTTGAGAAATCCGTGTGGAGTTATGCCTAGCACCGAGAGGATATGAAGGGGAGGTGGATTGCACTTCGTTAGTTAAGATGTTGCAATCCAAAGTACCTCTTGAGATGAGTACTCCTCGTTAGTAGAGAGTGAGTTACTTAGTAACAATCTCCTTATCTCTTAACTATGTGCCCGCATAGGTGTAGCTATTTGAAAAGCCATGTAAACGCTAAGAAGCATGACCTTACACTAGGCAAGTAAGGATCCCTCATCCGATAGGGGTTAATATCGGGATTCCATGTCTAGCTCTCATGGTCTTTGTCAGTTAAGCTAACTCCCACAAAAGAATTGATTTGAAACTAATTATCTTGTGTATTGTTGAAATTGTGTATGTATGTCGTGAAGTGCTCAATCCACATTAGCTACCAATGTAGGAGCATTGAGTGGGAGTAGTAGTATGGGATGCTATTCTCACATTGCACTTGGTGTGACCTATACCTACTATGGGAGAAGAGTACCTTCATGAAATCCGTGTGAATGAGTACTATGGTGTAGTGTTATGGAGGATTATTGTGGAGTACTTGAGTAAATGGAATCCATTAGGAGTACTAAGTGGGAGTGGTAGTATGGGATGCTACTCTCACATTGCACTTGGTATGACCTATATTTCCATGAGTGTTTTGCATATGTTAGCCAAGGGCGTGGATTTGATTTCTAACGAAGTAAGCCTAAGATTTGGTAGTTTTAAGGGTCGCTTTGGTGTGCTTTGAAGGGAGGTGTAATGAGAGTCCCTTCTAGGCTCACCTTAGGGAGTCTTAGGATAACCATGGGTTAGGGCAACTTCAAAGAAAAAGGGTTCATATGACTTGGACCGTGCCATTCACTGTAAGGTCTTCATTGTAAGAATTCAAAATGTTCACTATGATGCTTTATTCAATTTTATTGCAAGTTTAGCAAAGTTAATTGGAATGTTCCTTTTGTTTACTTTAATTTTGGTAAGATAGCCATAAAGTGTTAAATCGTTGATTCTTATGTGGGTTTGCTTCTAGATTCATGAAGTTTATATTTGAATTGCAGAAAAGCTTCTTACTAAAATGTCCCTTTTTGGCATGTTTTTTCATAGGCCATACGTAGTAAATTGTGGTACGAACCCCATACTTTTAGTACCTTATGAGTAATAGGTTGGAAGCCCGTTTGGGAGGATCGGAGTCGAAGCTTTGGAACTTTTATCGCTCCAAGAATTTGGTATGTCCTATATATTCGAGACAATAGTTTTATTTTCTTAGTTTCTTTATTATAGCTTAAAAATGTAATTACTTTTATGTAAAAGGCCGTGTCCCTAGAATTCAAGTTGTGTCTTTAAGTTGGCTTGTGACGATAAGATTTCTTAGTATTTATGAAAAGACTCTTTTATTATTATTATCGTGAAAAGTTTTAAATTCCGCACTACTTTTCATGCTTTATGTTATGAATGCTAGTTAGAGGGCTTGTACGAGACCCCAAAGGGGTCAAGTACGCCCGGTCACAATTCGAAGTTTTCCCTAACTTTAGGGGTGCTTTCGGGTCGTGACAGACTTGGTATCAGAGCATAAGGTTTTGGGAAATAGTTTAAGGTCTAAAAGTCTCACAAGCCACATCTAGTAGTATCTTGGTCATTGGTGTGAGTCGCGACACATCCATGGACAAGAGGCTATAGGATGCTAGAAGTTTCACTTTCTTCTCTATTCTAGTATCGTGCCTTAGAGTTGAGTATATAAGGTGTCTATTCTCAACCTCTCCTTTTGTGTTTTTAGGACATGAATACGAGGAGATCGACCGATAGAAGGGAGGAGGGAGGTGTGCAAAATGAGAGAGTCCTTCCCCATGTTGACCAAGTTCCTATTGTTGGCTTAGGGGAGGAAAATGAGGAGGTTCCTCTTCAAGAACCTCAAGTGCCTCCGGAACCTCAAGGACCTCAAGTGCCTCCTATGCCTCAAGCTCCTTTTGTTGAGGGTGATATGACTAATGCGGAGTTGAGGGCTGCCCTAATGAACTTGACCCAACTCATGACGGCTCAAGCTCAAGTTGTCAACAATCACTTTGTGGGCCAAGCTAACCTAGGAGATAGGCCCCAACCAAATGCTAGTACTCCCGCTTCTAGGATTCGGGATTTTATGAGGATGAACCCTCCTACTTTTCATGGCACTAAGGTGGATGAAGATCCACAAGGCTTCATAGATGAGGTTTTCAAGGTGGTAGATGCTATGGGTGTGACCCCTAGGGAGAAAGCGGAATTGGCCGCTTACCAACTTAAGGATGTTGCTCAAGTGTGGTATGAGCAATGGAGGGGTGAGAGACCCTTAGAAAGAGGACCGGTTGATTGGGAGGAATTCAAAGAGGCTTTCCTAGATAGATTCTTTCCTTTAGAGTGGAGGGAGAAGAAGATGGTTGAATTCATGAACCTCCGTCAAGGGGGAATGAGTGTGCAAGAGTACTCTCTCAAATTCACCCAACTCTCTAAGTATGCCCCAAACATGGTAGCCAACCCTAGGGCTAGGATGAACAAGTTTGTGATGGGCGTGTCTAGCTTGGTGGAAAAAGAGTGTCGTACGGCTATGCTTCTTAATGACATGGATATCTCTAGGCTCATGGTTTATGCGCAACAAATTGAGGAGTCCAAAATTAGGGAGATAAGGCAAGAGGGTAAGAGACCTAGGTCGGATGATTCTAGTCACCAAAGGCCTAAGAAGAGGTTTTATCCCCAAGATTCTTCTATGAGAAACAAGGATAGGGCTCCAAATCAATCTTCTCAAGGTGGTGGTCATTCCTATGAAAGGGCTAGGTGCCCTACTTGTGGCAAGCAACATGGGGGTAAGTGTCTTGCCGGAACGGATGGTTGTTTTGCATGTGGTAATAGAGGCCACAAGATGAGGGACTGCCCAAACCTTAAATCAAGGGGGAGAGATGTCAATCAAGCTTCCCTAGATCCTAATGCTCCCAAGAAGAACCCTTCCTATGGGATGGGGGCTAGAAAGGATAATTAATCCGGATTGATGGTTTTGTTAAGTCTCAACTCTTGGTTATTGTTGCTTTTGTGTTATGAAATGAGTATATATGGTTTTATAGTTCCTATGATCATGTCGTCTTGATGAATTGCTTAGAGAATGATTTTTTCAAAAATTTGGTAAAACGGCAGTCAACTTCACTGTAAAAAAAAAATTTTTTTTTTGGCATTTTGAAGAAAATTGTTTTGTCTTGAATTTTAGTTTCAATGCGTGTAAAGGCATTGTTTATGAGCATTTTGTTACGTTGGAGAAGGTAGTTCCTCCATAAAAGAAGATTGAGGTTGAATTTTTGACTTTGTGAAAATTGGTGAAAGTTGCCTATGTTGCTAAGTGTTGAAAGTGTAAAATGATGTTCCTTGCTAGTGGATGCTTTGATTGTTAGTGTTTTGATCATGATCTAAGCGTATTATATGATGCTAAGTGAGTCCTTGTTGTTCTTAAAATTTAAGCGTCATTCGAGGACGAATGTTATTCCAAGTGGGGGAGAATATAACGCCCCAAAATGAACTAAGGTGAACTAGAGCCTCATGGTTGTTTCTTGTGTTAATTTTAAGTTAAACGGAGTTAGTTTGGTGTCCTTAGGCAGTGTGCAAAGTTTGGTTAAGTTTGGAGTTCAATCGACCAAAAACGTCCATGACGTTCGGATGGTATGCCTTAGAATGTACTTGTATGTCTTGGCGAGTTTGGATGAGTTTTATGTGTTCGTTTTACTTGAAACATGCGTCGGATGTTCCTTAGACCTAGACGACTTAGTTTAGGGGTTTGACGTCCGGGCACGACCCCACCTAGGACCCACAAGGGGCCCTAGATGAAGGGCCCAAGACTTGGGCAAAGTCTGCCCATCAGTGGCTCACGACGACCATGGCGACGGTCCGTTGCACTCAGGACGGTCCGTCGATCCAGGGCGTCGCGAGTGACAGAGAGTGGAAACTTGGACAGGCTCCAGTTGGAGCCAAGTGTTCCTCGACGGGACCCCATGACGGTCCGTGGTGAACGTGACGGTCCGTCGAGGAGGTCTCGTCGACGAGGCCTGCCAGTGCACGACTTAAGGCTGCCAACTTGGGGTGTTTTATGTAAATACACCCCAAGTCTTATAAGACCCTAGGTGTATAATTTTGGTGTTTTTAGGTTATATTAAATTAGTTTTAAACCCTAGACCTAGACAAGACCCTCTCACTTCAAGATCCAACTCTCTCTTTCTCTCAAGAAAACTCTCTCAACTCTCTTGGAAGCTAGAAGTCAAGGAAGGATAGGAGGACGGATTGGGACTTGTTTCTTCATCAAATTCGTGGGTTTCTTTCTCCTAAAGGTATGGTATCCATTCTTGAATACCTTTCCATTCAAGAAGCCAACTTCCAAAATGGTTTTCAAAAAGGGGTTTTAAACTCAACTTCTTCTAAACTTTGATTTCTATTATGGGTCTTCTTGTAACTAAGTTCTAATGGTTTAAATGTATTTATCTTGGTTTGAATAGATGGTTTTGATGTTAAAACTCCATGAAACTCTTGTTTATGCATACTTCAATTTTGACTTGAAAATGGGTTATGTGAGCATGATTTGAGTAGGGTATGAACTTGGGTCTTCTTGTATTTGTCATGTTGGTGTAGCTACTGCCCTAAGGGCCTTAATATGGTGAAATATTGATAAATTGCTTATGGGTAATGATGGTTTGATTTGTTGATGAGTTGCTCTCATTGTATAATTCTTATTATGAATTGCTATTTGAGTGGTATGGTCCACCTTATGGGTGGCGGTGCTAATTGATGAACTTGATGTTACTTAGTATGGTTTGAGTATGTGATCTTGAAGGTCTAATATGTGAAATGAAGATATATATTGGAAATGGGTCTTGTGTTGTGTTTGATGTAGCTTGAATTGCATGTTTGACCTAGTTTATGTCTAAATGAAGTATATGATTATGAGAAGTATGTAGAGTGTGTAGCTTGATGAATCAAGGTTAAAGTATGAGTAGAACTTGATGATAATGAAATGATGCTTATATGCAAGGTGTGCACATGTACACACACACTCTTTTAAGATTTGTATTATGTCAAGTTGAGCAAAAAGGGGAAATCTTGAGGTGGACACACTTCGTGAGTTGAGATGTAGTGTCTAGTAACAACCTCTCCATTTCCTAGTGAGCTTTCTAAGATAGACTATTATGTTGAGAAATCCGTGTGGAGTTATGCCTAGCACCGAGAGGATATGAAGGGGAGGTGTATTGCACTTTGTTAGTTGAGATGTTGCAATCCAAAGTACCTCTTGAGATGAGTACTCCTCGTTGGTAGAGAGTGAGTTACTTAGTAACAATCTCCTTATCTCTTAACTATGTGCCCGCATAGGTGTAGCTATTGGAAAAGCCATGTAAACGCTAAGAAGCATGACCTTACACTAGGCAAGTAAGGATCCCTCATCCGATAGGGGTTAATATCGGGATTCCATGTCTAGCTCTCATGGTCTTTGTCAGTTAAGCTAACTCCCACAAAAGAATTGATTTGAAATTAATTATCTTGTGTATTGTTGAAATTGTGTATGTATGTCGTGAAGTGCTCAATCCACATTAGCTACCAATGTAGGAGCATTGAGTGGGAGTAGTAGTATGGGATGCTATTCTCACATTGCACTTGGTGTGACCTATACCTACTATGGGAGAAGAGTACCTTCATGAAATCCGTGTGAATGAGTACTATGGTGTAGTGTTATGGAGGATTATTGTGGAGTACTTGAGTAAATGGAATCCATTAGGAGTACTAAGTGGGAGTGGTAGTATAGGATGCTACTCTCACATTGCACTTGGTATGACCTATATTTTCATGAGTGTTTTGCATATGTTAGCCAAGGGCGTGGATTTGATTTCTAACAAAGTAAGACTAATATTAGGTAGTTTTAAGGGTCGCTTTGGTGTGCTTTGAAGGGAGGTGTAATGAGAGTCCCTTCTTGGCTCACCTTAGGGAGTCTTAGAATAACCTTGGGTTAGGGCAACTTCAAAGAAAAAGGGTTCATATGACTTGGACCGTGCCATTCAGTGTAAGGTCTTCATTGTAAGAATTCAAAATGTTCACTATGATGCTTTATTCAATTTTATTGCAAGTTTAGCAAAGTTAATTGAAATGTTCCTTTTGTTTACCTTAAGTTTGATAAGATAGCCATAAAGTGTTAATTGTTGATTCTCATGTGGGTTTGCTTCTAGATTCATGAAGGTTATATTTGAATTGCATAAAAGCTATCTTCACTAAAATGTCCCTTTTTGCATGTATTTGCATATGCCATACTTAGTACATACTAACCCCATACTTTTTATACCTTATGAGTATAGGTTGGAAGCCCTTTTGGGAGGATCGGAGTCGAAGCTTGGGAACTTTATCTCTCAAGAATTCGGTATGTCCTCATATATTCGAGGACATAGTTTTATGTTTCTTAGTTTCTTTATTAATACTTAAAAATGTATTTACTTTTATCGTAAAGGGCCGTGTCCCTAAGATTCCAAGTTGTGTCTTTAAGTTGGCTTGTGACGATAAGATTTCTTAGTATTTATGAAAAGACTCCTTTTATTATTATTATCGTGAAAAGTTTTAAATTCCGCACTACTTTTCATGCTTTATGCTATGAATGCTAGTTAGAGGGCTTGTACGAGACCCCAAAGGGGTCAAGTACGCCCGGTCACGATTCGAAAGTTTTCCCTAACTTCTAGGGGGTGCTTTCGGGTCGTGACAATTTTACCACCATGTCATAACAAGGTAAGTAGTTCCGGATTCAAGCCTACAGGGGTCATCACCTTAGGTAGTTCATCTATAGCCTTTAGAGAATCTTCCTCACACTTAGGACTATAGAAAATCCCGGATTCTAACCAATCATAAAACACATGTTTGAACACTTAAGGTCCAATACCACTTCTTCTAGAGATTTAGGGTAACCATCATCTCTAGTAAAACCTTAGAGGAAACATAAAAGGGACTTGGCCATGAAGGCCTTTTTACTATGGCAAAGTAACTTCTAGGTAGTTTCAACCCACATTATCATCTTTGGTGGGACCTTCCAACCAACCATGCACAAGTACAATCTAAGCACTCTTTTCAAATGACCAAACTTAAGATCAAACTTAAAAGACAACTAACCACTCTAAAGTTGGTCAACATCAATTCTCTTCCTCTCCCCATGAACTAGGGGTACATACATCCCTCTAAGCGAACCTTATGGCAAAGCATAATCTCAACTTATGGAATAGAACCCTTTCTTTCCTTTTTTTCCCACCCATAGAATAGGTTCATATAGGGACTCATCAACTAGTCATAAGGGTTCTCCCATTAACTAGCATACTTCACAATCACCTTACCAGGTAAGCACACTACCTTCCTTCTTCAGAGTAAACCTATATAATAGACTCTAATCCACACAAGGACAACTATGAAGCATTATACATATATCAAGGCAACATCCTTCTTTCACTATTTACCACATTTCTCCAAAACTTTTCAAGCCTATACCATAACATTATATTATCATTGTATATAATTATAAAGCAACTCATTATTCCAAAAAGGACTTCATTCTCCTTAGCAACTCTTATAAGGCTAGAACCATATCATAACATAAAACATCTCAACATAACATCTTATTTCTCATAGGTCACATATAACCTAAATGGCATCACCTCAAAATATTCCAAATTCACCTTCACATATGAGATCTAGTCACAATAACCATAACAAGCATCAAAACTCACATTTTCTCCCTCAAGCTTTGAGACATCATCCCTTCCAAGCAATCATATCTAAAAGATCACCTGACAAGGAAACATAAGAGAGATCATATAGAATTAAGATCTACAACACGACACAAGAGTATGTGAAGAAGTGGAACTCTATCGTCCTATAGCCACTCACTCATAAATGTGTCGCGACTCACACCAATGAACAAGACTCCACTAGACGTGGCAACATGAGACTTTGAATCCTAAACACCAATCCCAAAACCTTATGCTCTGATACCAAGTTTGTAACGACCGAGAAGCACCCCCTAGAAGTTACAAATGTCGTCGACCTCTCGGAGGTCTAAGACAAGCTTCTTAGCATTCATTCATCTCATAAACATTAAAATAGCCGAACATTTAAAACATTTCATTGCATAACATAATGCTAGAATACTACTTCATTTATAAAATCATAAGTACATAGTCTAGAAACTAAGTCTCGTTTTTCCATCTTAGACTCAACAACAATCAAGTAGAATAGGGACACAACCCTTGACATATTACATAAACTTGAATAAAATCTTGACATAGGAAATCCTTGAATCTTAAGGACCCCTTTTCGAACTTGGGAAACATCTATCCAAGCTCATCACTTTGAGAAACATCCTCTAGAATCACCACCTACACTATGTGTAATAAGATGAAGAAGAATGGTATTAGTACAAGAATGCATTAAGTATGATAACCATGCAAAAACATGAGTTAAAGAGGACATTTAGCTAGAGATCATGCATCATGTCTTCATAGTAAAACTTCATGAACATATTGAAACAATAAGCACAATATAATTCACATACTTCATATAGACATGGATATTACTCATAACAATACTTAAAGCCATTTCATTACATTTAAGGATCATTTATTAAGGCACAATTTACACTTAAGAACTATCACCTAAGATAACCTCCCAATCTCACTAGTGCAATGTACAAGTATCATCCCATACCAAGTGATCCGAAGAAGTCACCCTAGACTAAGGCATATTTCAATCAATAACATACCACCCATGCATTTAACCTTAGACATAAGACCAACATACTTCATTAATGGTCACATAAGAACTCTTTCATTCATAACATCTTAGTCATAACTCATTAGTTCATATCATAGGTAAACCACTCTCACAACCCCTTCACAAGCTTGCTTGTTAAATATACACATGGAGTCCCATACCCCCACATATACCAAGCAACCCCATTTAGAATCCATAAGTGTAATTCACATGCATACTCACAATTCACATCTTGACATACGTTCATATTTACATAAATGAACCATAGTCTTTATTTCATAAAGGGACCTCATCATACCTTCCCTTAGAGTTCGCTTGTGCAATGAATAAGTAGTCTTTAAAGGAATCATGACTAAAATTCATAATCTTATCTTAGTTTATTTCTTAACTTTAGGGATGCTTAGCCATAATCGACATAGACCACGTGAGCAACATGGAATTAGATGTCATATAACCCCACACCAAAAGAAGGTGCTCTACTTTCCAAGGTAGAACAATACATAATAGCTATCTAGGTGGATCCACTAGTTATATACTGCGGGGGAACATTAAAGGGGATAGTGAGATTGCTTCTAGAACTCGACCTATTGCATTAGTGGAGTGACTTCCATCTCATGAGTATCACTTGGATGACCCGGCCTATTGCATTAGCGGGAGGGTCTTTTCCTCATTGTACATATCCACTCGGTGCTAAGCTTAAACTCCCCTTTTAATATCTTTAAGCCTTTATAAATCATTACTTCATAAGATTAGGCTTTAGGGACTTGCTCCCTTATACATCATATAGCTCAACGGATTTTAGGATGAGAATGGACTTTCATCATAGAACCTATATTATGTGAGAATGTCCTTTCACATAATTCTAACATTCATACATTCATGTGTGTGTGCATACATGTGAGAAATACTTTTACCTAACACTTCTAGACAACACATGCTCATAATACATTAATCATATACTTTATATGCATAAGATAATGGTGCATATGAGAACTATCATTTCAATTGACACCATGAATCTACCCTACTCATAATTATGCATGAGAGTGTGTATTCATATTGGTCATCATGATCACATAAGATCCACAACCTAGATGTTGAGAAAACATCGTCCTAGGATCACAATACATATACAATGTCCCTCAAGTCATGAACAACTAACATAAAGAGTATTTAGGGACTATAGACCACACACTGACATTACATCATAGGAGACAAGAACATATTCCACATTAGAATAGAAGACTCCTAAACATGCATAAGATCATACATTCATATAGGGCTACATAGGTAGGGGTCCTTCTACAATGGCATTCATCAAAACCAAACATATAGACCATACTTAACCCTGACAACATCATTCACATACTTAACATAAGCAGTACACCCTATTCATGATACTAGAATTAAAGACTACACAAACCTTCATACTTGTGATCATCATCACCACAATTCACATTACATCAATTGCCTTCAAGGCCATGATCACAACTTACATGTAAATAGACTAGAATGTAAACACTGCCACCATAAGTGGATTATATACCACATAATCATAACATCCATTATTAAAGACTAGGAATTAGGTTAACTTACCAAGACTTCCAAGCCATGATCGTCTTAGGCCATTCCTCCACAATTCATATTCAATTGATACAGATTGTAATAGCAATAAGCAATTCAATACAATCTAATCACAATTCAATAAAAATGAAATCAAGATCACAAGACCCATATTATAGGCCAATTTGAGAAATTAGGAAGATCACACTTTGCATTTGTTGCCGACTGCTTTTGAAGGAAAGAGTTTGGGAGCCTACCATCTTGCCAAGGGATGGGAGGAACAACTTGACACTACTAAGTCCTACTTGGACAAGGCAGCCAAGAAGATGAAGAAGTTCGCCGACCGCAAGCGTCGTCCCACGAATTATAAAGAAGGCGACATGGTCTTGGTGAAATTCAACCCAAGACAATTCAAGGCACTAAGGGGCATCGATCAAAAGTTAGTGCGTAAATATGAGGGTCCGTTCAAGGTAGTTGACAAGGTGGGCAAGATCTGGTACAAGTTGGAGTTACCTCCACACTTCAAGATTCATCCAGTGTTTCATGTGAGCGTCCTCAAGCCGTACCATGAGGACAAGGAGGTTCAGGTCGGAACTGATCACAACGGGCACCCATAACAGTCACTGCCTCTCATGACCAAGATATTGAGGCTAATTAGACTACCAGGCAAAATGAAAGCGAGGTCATCAAGCCAACACCATGTTCCTTATGCATTGGAAGGGAAAAACTCTAGAGGAGGCCACATGTGAGATATACGAAGACTTGTGGCAGTTTCGAGACCAAGTACAAAAATTTCTATAGCAGCAGTGCGCCGCGGTCATCGCCTTATCAGGTGGGGGAGAGTGTCATGTCTCGCCACCAAACCAGTCAAATTTTGCATCAGGAGAGGCGTAGAAGACTCCGAAATAATGGAGAGGCTTGCTGAGAATTTTATAACCCCCTAGACAAATCAAGAATATCTTAGAATATCCTAGAGTATGTAGAATTCTCTAGAAATGGGACCAAAGTGTAAATATTTTAGGGACCTTTAAAGTAAATATTAATTGCACTTTAGTCCCTAGGAAGTAGTATAAATAGAGGTGCCACTCATTTACAAAGGTACCAAGCAAAGTTGTAAGGCATTCTCCAAAGCAGTATACAAGCCTGCTTCAAGGCTCTATTTCTTATTCTTTTTAAGTATTTTCCAAGCATTCTGTTAGCGATCTAAGTCTTAAAGGCTTCCTTGAGATTACTCCCCTGAAAGATTAATGAGTAAGTTGTCGAGGACCGCACGGAGCTTTAGCAAATACTCTAAGTCCGTGACACTAAGGCATCATAATGTGGAAGAAACAATATATGAACTTACGGCTTCCGATCAACACCACATGAGTTCCAACTAACATTACATTTAAGATGCTCAAAATAATCTCACAATCAAATTTT
>JABWTJ010000320.1:957500-982369 GCA_016801875.1 Solanum sitiens | reverse complement strand
GTCAAAGAATTTTGTGGACGTCCGTCAAGACTTGGGGTATGCATCCGGTTGGCACGCACGGCCTCCAACCCATTAGTTTCAAGGTCAAGATAGCCCCGAAACGTGCATACCCTCCATTTCAACGATTTTTGAGTGTGGCTACAGCAACACCATTTTTGGTATTCGGGATCCCGACGTAAAAAGTGCCAAAAATGTTTGTGGAACGTCCGTCAGACACCTTGGCGATGCATTCCAGTTTGTCACTCACGGCAATCCGACCCTTTCAAGGAGCAAATAGCCCAGAAACGCGCAGACCCCCATTTCGACGATTTTTAGTAAGTCTATAGCCCACCATTTTTTGGGTGATTCGGATCCTATGTCAAATTTTTTGGTGGGACGTCCATCAAGCCTTGGCTATGCATCCTCCCGTTTGGCAACTCACGGCCAATCCGACCCATTTTTCCTTCAAGGTCAAAAAAAATAGCCCCGAAACGCGCATACCCCCATTTCGCCGATTTTTCGTGTGCTATATAGCACACCATTTTTTGGGTGATCTGGATCCCGACGTCAAAAGTGCCAAAAATATTTGTGGACGTCCCTCAAGACATTGACTATGCATCCGGTTGGCCCTGACGGCCATTTTGACCCATTTTCAAGGTCAAAATAGCCCCGAAGCGCTCATACCCCCATTTCGACGATTTTTCGTGTGCTATAGCACACCATTTTTTGGGTGATCCGATCCCGACGTCAAAAGTGCCAAATATTTTTGTGGACGTCCGTCAAGACCTAGGCTATGCATCCGCTTGGCACTCACGGCCATTCCGACCCATTTTCAAGGTCAAAATAGCCTTGAAGCGCGCATACCCCCATTTCGACGATTTTTCGTGTGCTATAGCACACCATTTTTGGGTGATCCGGATCCCGACGTCAAAAGTGCCAAAAATTTTTGTGGACGTCGTCAAGACCTTGGCTATGCATCCGGTTGGTACTCACGGCTAATCCGACCCATTTTCAAGGTCAAAATAGCCCTGAAGCGCGCATACCCCACATTTCGACGAGTTTTCGTATGCTATAGCACACCATTTTTTGGGTGATCCGGATCCCGACGTCAAAATACCAAAATATTTTGTGGACGTCCGTCAAGACCTTGGATATGCATCCGGTTGGAACTCACGGCCATTCCAACCCATTTTCAAGGTCAAAATAGGCCCGAAACATGCATACCCCCATTTCGACGATTTTTCGTGTGCTATAGCACAACATTTTTTGGTGATCCGGATCCCGACGTCAAATGTGCCAAAAATTTTGTGGACGTCCGTCAAGACCTTGGCTATGCATCCAGTTGGCACTCACGGCCAATCCGACCCATTTTCAAGGTCAAAATAGCACCGAACCGCGCATACCCCCATTTCGACGATTTTTTGTGTGCTATAGCACACCATTTTTTGGGTGATCCGGATCCCGATGTCAAAAGTTCCTAAATTTTTTGTCGACGTCCGTCAAGACCTTGGCTATGCATCAGGTTGACACTCACGGCCAATCCGACCCATTTTCAAGGTCAAAATAGCCTCGAAGCGCGCATACCCCCATTTCGACGATTTTTCGTGTGCTATAGCACACCATTTTTTGGGTGATCCGGATTACGACGTCAAAAGTGCCAAAACTTTTTGTGGACGTCCGTCAAGACCTTGGCTATGCATCCGGTTGGCACTCACGGCCATTCCGACCCATTTTCAAGGTCAAAATAGCCCCGAAGCGCGCATACCCCCATTTCGACAATTTTTCGTGTGCTATAGCACACCATTTTTGGGTGATCCAGATCCCGACGTCAAAAGTGCCAAACTTTTTTGTGGACGTCCGTCAAGACCTTGGATATGCATCCGGTTGGCCCTCACGGCCATTCTGACCCATTTTCTAGGTCAAAATAGCCCCGAAGCGCGCATACCCCCATTTCGACGATTGTTCGTGTGCTATAGCACACCATTTTTGGGTGATACGGATCCCGACGTCAAAAGTGCCAAAACTTTTTGTGGACGTCCGTCAAGACCTTGGCTATGCATCCGGTTGGCACACACGGCCATTTAGACCCATTTTCAAGGTCAAAATAGCCTCGAAGCACGCATACCCCCATTTCGACGATTTTTCGTGTGCTATAGCACACCATTTTTGTGTGATCCGGATCCCGACGTCAAAAGTGCCAAAAAGTTTTGTGGACGTCCGTCAAGACCTTGGCTATGCATCCGGTTGGCACTCATGGCCAATCCGACCCATTTTCAAGGTCAAAATAGCCCCGAAGTGCGCATACCCCCATTTCGATGATTTTTCGTGTGCTATAGCACAACATTTTTTGGTTGATCCGAATCCCGACGTCAAAAGTGCCAAAAAATTTTGTGGACGTCCTTCAAGACCTTGGCTATGCATTCGGTTGGCATTCACGGCCATTCCGACCCATTTTCAAGGTCATAATAGCCCCGAAGCGCGCATACCCCCATTTCGATGATTTTTCGTGTGCTATAGCACACCATTTTTGGGTTATCCGGATCCCGACGTCAAAAGTGCCAAATATTTTTGTGGACGTCCGTCAAGACCTTGGATATGCATCCGGTTGGCACTCACAGACATTCCGACCATTTTCAAGGTCAAAATATCCCCGAAGCGTGCATACCACCATTTCGACGATTTTTCGTGTGCTATAGCACACCATTTTGGGGTAATCCGGATCCCGACGTCAAAAGTGCCAAATATTTTTGTGGACGTCCGTCAAGACCTTGGCTATGCATCCGATAGGCACTCACGGCCAATCCAACCCATTTTCAAGGTCAAAATAGCCCCGAAGTGTGCATACCCCCATTTAAATGATTTTTAGTGTGCTATAGCACAACATTTTTGGGTGATCCGGATCCCGACGTCAAAAGTGCCAAAAATTTTTGTGGACGTCCGTCAAGACCTTGTATATGCATCCGGTTGGCCCTTACGGCCATTCCGACCCATTTTCAAGGTCAAAATAGCCCCGAAGTGCGCATACCTTATTTCGACGATTTTTCGTGTGCTATAGCACGCCATTTTTGGGTGATCCGGATCCCGACGTCAAAAGTGCCAAACTTTTTTGTGGACGTACGTCAAGACTTTGGCTATGCATCCGGTTGGCACTCACGGCCAATCCGACACATTTTCAAGGTCAAAATAGCCCCGAAGCGCGCATACCCCCATTTTGACGATTTTTCATGTGCTATAGCACACCATTTTCTGGGTGATCCGGATCCCGACGTCCAAAAGTGCCAAAAAATTTTGTGGACGTCCGTCAAGACCTTGGCTATGCATCCGGTTGGCACTCACGGCCATTCCGATCCATTTTCAAGGTCAAAATAGCCCCGAAGCGCGCATACCTCCATTTCAATGATTTTTCGTGTGCTATATAGCACACCATTTTTGCGTGATCCGGATCCCAACGTCAAAAGTGCCAAAAAAATTTGTGGACGTCCGTCAAGACCTTGGCTATGCATCCGTTTGGAACTCACGGTCATTCCGACCCATTTTCAAGGTCAAAATAGCCCCGAAGCGCGCATACCCCCATTTCGACAATTTTTAGTGTGCTATAGCACACCATTTTTGGGTGATCTGGATCCCAACGTCAAAAGTGCCAAATTTTTTGTGGACGTCCATCAAGACCTTGGCTATGCATCCGGTTGGCACTCACGGCCAATCCGACCCATTTTCAAGGTCAAAATAGCCCCGAAGCGCGCATACCCCCATTTCGATGATTTTTAGTGTGCTATAGCACACCATTTTTGGGTGATCCGGATCCCGACGTCAAAACTAACAAAAAATTTTGTGGACATCCGTCAAGACCTTGGCTATGCATCTGGTTGGCACTCACGGCCAATCCGACCCATTTTCAAGGTCAAAATATCCCCGAAGCGCGCATACCCCCATTTCGATGATTTTTCGTGTGCTATAGCACACCATTTTTTGGGTGATCCGAATCCCGACATCAAAAGTGCCAAAAAATTTTGTGGACGTCCGTCAAGACCTTGGCTATGCATCGGTTAGCATTCACGGCTATTCCAACCCATTTTCAAGGTCAAAATAGCCTCGAAGCGCGCATACCCCCATTTCGACGATTTTTCATGTGCTATAGCACACCATTTTTGGGTGATCCGGATCCCGACGTCAAAACTGCCAAATTGTTTTTTGGACATCCGTCAAGACCTTGGATATGCATCCGGTTGGCACTCACGGCCATTCCGACCCATTTTCAATGTCAAAATAGCCCCAAAGCGCGCATACCCCCATTTCGACGATTATTCGTGTGCTATTGCACACCATTTTTGGGTGATCCAGATCCCGACGTCAAAAGTGCCAAAATTTTTTGTGGACGTCGTCAAGACCTTGGCTATGCATCCGGTTGGCACTCACGGCCAATCCGACCCATTTTCAAGGTCAAAATAGCCCCGAAGCGCGCATTACCCCATTTCGACGATTTTGCGTGTGCTATAGCACACCATTAATTGGGTGATTCGGATCCCGACGTCAAAAGTGCCAAAAATGTTTGTGGACGTCTGTCGACCTTGGCTATGCATCTGGTTGGCACTCACGACCATTCCGACCCATTTTCAAGGTCAAAATAGCCCCGAAGCATGCATACCCCCATTTCGACGATTTTTTGTGTGCTATAGCACACCATTTTTTGGGTGATCCGAATACCGATGTTAAAAGTGCCAAATATTTTTGTGGACATCCGTCAAGACCTTTGCTATGCATGCGGTTGGCACTCATGGCCATTCCGATCAATTTTCAAGGTAAAAATAGCCCTGAAGCATGCATACCCCCATTTCGATGATTTTTCATGTGCTATAGCACACCATTTTTTGGGTGATCCGAATACCGATGTTAAAAGTGCCAAATATTTTTGTGGACATCCGTCAAGACCTTGGCTATGCATGCGGTTGGCACTCACGGCCATTCCGATCAATTTTCAAGGTAAAAATAGCCCTGAAGCACGCATACCCCCATTTCGATGATTTTTCATGTGCTATAGCACACCATTTTTTGGGTGATCCGGATCGCGATGTCAAAAGTGGCAAAAATTTTTGTGGACGTCCGTCAAGACCTTAGCTATGCATCCGGTTGGCACTCACGGCCATTCCAACCCATTTTCAAGGTCAAAATAGCCCTGAAGCGCGCATACCCCCATTTCAACAATTTTTCGTGTGCTATAGCACACCATTTTTGGGTGATCCGGATCCCGACGTCAAAAGTGCCAAACTTTTTTGTGGACGTCCGTCAAGACCTTGGATATGCATCCGGTTTGCCCTCACGGCCATTTTGACCCATTTTAAAGGTCAAAATAGCCCCAAACCGCGCATACCCCCATTTCGACGATTTTTCGTGTGCTATAGCAAACCATTTTTGGGTGATCCGGATCCGGACGTCAAAAGTGCCAAAACTTTTTGTGGACGTCCGTCAAGACCTTGTATATGCATCCGGTTGGCACTCACGGCCAATCCAACCCATTTTCAAGGTCAAAATAGCCTCGAAGCGCGCATACCCCCATTTCGACGAATTTTCATGTGCTATAGCACACCATTTTTGGGTGATCCGGATCCCGACGTCAAAAGTGCCAAAAAATTTTGTGCACGTCCGTCAAGACCTTGGCTATGCATCCGGTTGGCACTCATGGCCAATCCGACCCATTTTCAAGGTCAAAATAGCCCCGAAGCGCGCATACCTCCATTTCGACGATTTTTCGTGTGCTATAGCACATCATTTTTTGGTTGATCCGAATCCCGACGTCATGTCACGACCCGAAAGCACCCCCTAGAAGTTAGGGAAAACCTTCGAATCGTGACCGGGCGTACTTGACCCCTTTGGGGTCTCGTACAAGCCCTCTAACTAGCATTCATAACATAAAGCATGAAAAGTAGTGCGGAATTAAAACTTTTCACGATAATAATAAATAAAGGAGTCTTTTCATAAATACTAGGAAATCTTATCGTCACAAGCCAACTTAAAGACACAACTTAGAATCTTAGGGACACGGCCCTTTACAATAGAATAAATACATTTTTTTTAGTCTTAATAAGGAAACTAAGAAACATAAAAACTATGTCCTCGAATATATGAGGACATACCCAAGTCTTGAGAGATAGAATTCCCAAGCTTCAACTTCGATCCTCCAAAGGCTTCCAACCTATACTCATAAGGTATAAAAAGTATGGGGTTAGTACAACAATGTACTAAGTATGGCATATGCAAAAACATGCAAAAAGGGACATTTTAGTAAAGATAGCTTTTTATGCAATTCAACTATAACCTTCATGAATCTAGAAGCAAACCCACATAAGAATCAACATTTAACACTTTATGGCTATCTTACCAAACTTAAAATAAACAAAAGGAACATTTCAATTAACTTTGCTAAACTTGCAATAAAATTGAATAAAGCATCATAGTGAACATTTTGAATTCTTACAATGAAGACCTTACAGTGAAAGGCACGGTCCAAGTCATATGAACCTTTTTTCTTTGAACTTGCCCTAACCCAAGGTTATTCTAAGACTCCCTAAGGTGAGCCAAGAAGGGACTCTCATTACACCTCCCTTCAAAGCACACCAAAGCGACCCTTAAAACTATCTAATCTTAGGCTTACTTCGTTAGAAATCAAATCCACGCCCTTGGCTAACATATGCAAAACACTCATGGAAATATAGGTCATACCAAGTGCAATGTGAGAGTAGCATCCCATACTACCACTCCCACTTAGTACTCCTAATGGATTCCATTTACTCAAGTACTCCACAATAATCCTCCATAACACTACACCATAGTACTCATTCACACGGATTTCATGAAGGTACTCTTCTCCCATAGTAGGTATAGGTCACACCGAGTGCAATGTGAGAATAACATCCCATACTACTACTCCCACTCAATGCTCCTACTTGGTAACTAATGTGGATTGAGCACTTCACGACATACATACACAATTTCAACAATACACAAGATAATTAGTTTCAAATCATTCTTTTGTGGGAGTTAGCTTAACCGACAAAGACCATGAGAGCTAGACATGGAATCCCGATATTAACCCCTATCGGATGTGGGATCCTTACTTGCCTAGAGTAAGGTCATGCTTCTTAGCGTTTACATGGCTTTTCCAATAGCTACACCTATGCGGGCACATAGTTAAGGTATAAGGAGATTGCTACTAAGTAACTCACTCTCTACTAACGAGGAGTACTCATCTCAAGAGGTACTTTGGATTACAACATCTCAACTAACGAAGTGCAATCCACCTCCCCTTCATATCCTCTCGGTGCTAGGCATAACTCCACACGGATTTCTCAACATAAAAGTCTATCATAGGAAGCTCACTAGGAAATGGAGAGGTTGTTACTAGACACTACATCTCAACTCACGAAGTGTGTCCACCTCAAGATTTCCCCTTTTTGCTCAACTTGACATAATACAAATCTTAGAAGAGTGTGTGTGTACATGTGCACACCTTGCATATAAGCATCATTTCATTTTCATCAAGTTCTACTCATACTTTAACCTTGATTCATCAAGCTACACACTCTACATACTTCTCATAATCATATACTTCATTTAGACATAAACTAGGTCAAACATGCAATTCAAGCTACATCAAACACAACATAAGACCCATTTCCAATATATCTTCATTTCACATATTAGACCTTCAAGGTCACATACTCAAACCATACTAAGTAACATCAAGTTCATCAATTTGAACCGCCACCCATAAGGTGGACCATACCACTCAAATAGCAATTCATAATAAGAACTATACAATGAGAGCAACTCATCAACAAATCAAACCATCATTACCCATAAGCAATTTATCAATATTTCACCATATGTAGGCCCTTAGGGTAGTAGCTACACCAACATGACATACACAAGAAGACCCAAGTTCATACCTTACTCAAATCATGCTCACATACACATTTTCATGCAAAAAGTTGAAGTATGAATATACAAGAGTTTCATGGAGTTTTAACATCAAAACCATCTATTCAAACCAAGATAAATACATTTAAACCATTGGAACTTAGTTACAAGAAGACCCATAATAGAAAATCAAAGTTTAGAAGAAGTTGAGTTTAAAACCCCTTTTGAAAACCATTTTGGAAGTTGGCTTCTTGAATGGAAAGGTATTCAAGAATGGATACCATACCTTTAGGAGAAAGAAACCCACGAATTTGATGAAGAACAATTCCCAATCCGTCCTCCTATCCTTCCTTGACTTCTAGCTTCCAAGAGAGTTGAGAGAGTTTTCTTGAGAGAAAGAGAGAGTTGGATCTTGAAGAGAAAAGGGGGCTCTTCTCTAGGTTTAGGGTGTAAGAGAGTCTTATAAGGCTTGGGGTGTATTTACATAAAACACCCTAAGCTGGCAGCCTTTAAATCATGCACTGGCAGGCTTCGTCGACGAGACCTCCTCGACGGACCGTCACGTCCACCACGGACCGTCACGGGGTTCCGTCGAGGAACACTTGGCTTCTAAATGGAGCCTGTCCCAATTTCACTCTCTGTCACCCACGACGCCCTAGCTCGACGGACCGTCCTGAGTACGACGGACCGTCGCCATGGCCGTCGTGAGCTACTAATGGGCATACTTGCCCAAGTCTTGGGCCCTTCATCTAGGGCCCCTTGTGGGTCCTAGGTTGGGTCGTGCCCGGACGTCAAACCCCTAAACTAAGTCGTCTAGGTCTAAGGAACATCCGACGCATGTTTCAAGTAAAACGAACACATAAAACTCATCCAAACTCGCCAAGACATACAAGTACATTCTAAGGCATACCATCCGAACGTCTTGGACGTTTTTGGTCGATTGAACTCCAAACTTAACCAAACCTTGCACACTGCCTAAGGACACCAAACTAACTCCGTTTAACTTAAAATTAACTCAAGAAACAACCATGAGGCTCTAGTTCACCTTAGTTCATTTTGGGGCGTTATACCTTTGGACAGCACGCACAGTCGGAAGACGTCGGGCAGTGCATGCCATCATCGCCCTTGGGCAGCACTCATGGTCGGGCGATGTTGGGCGTGGCATTCCATCATTGCCCTTGGACAGCACGCGCGGTCAGACGACGTCGGGCGTGGCATGCCATCATGGCCCTTTGACAGCACACACAATTGGACGACGTCGGGTGTTGCATGCCATCATCGCCCTTGGACTGCACGCACGGTCGGACGACGTCGGGCGTGGAATGCCATCATGGCCCTTGGGCAGCACACACGGTCGGAAGACGTCGGGCGTGGCATGCCATTATGTCCCTTTGACAGCACATACGGTCGGACGACATCGGGCGTGGCATGCCATCATCGCCCTTGGACTGCATGCACGGTCGAACGACGTCGAGTGTGGCATGCCATCATCACCTTTGGACTAGTTGATACGGTCGGACGACGTCGGGTGTGGCATGCCATCATTGCCTTTAGACTAGTTGACACAGTCAGACGACGTCGGGCGTGGCATGCCATCATAGCCCTTGGAATGCACACATGGTCGGACGACGTGGGGCGTGGCATGTTATTATCGCCCTTGGACAGCACACACAATCGGCCATTGTCGGGCGTGTCATGCCATCATAGCCCTTGGACAGCAGACACGGTCGGCCGTCGTCGGACGTGCCTGCGCACAACGGTTGGCTGTGGCTTGCCCGCATCGGTCGTGGCTTGTGCGACATTGTTCGAGCTCTAGTCGAAACATGTGGATGTTCATGCCATACATAAATCAAAGGATTTTGAAACAACCTTCATGCATAACAAACATATTCATGTACAAACATTATCTATTCTTAACATTTTCGCCTTACGTTGCTCGTTCGTATCATTTTTCATTACTTTTATGGTTCGTACGATATTGAAACATCTTTTATTTGTGCAAATATGTAGCCTATCATTACTTTGACATGTTTAGAAGTGTTTTCGAGCATTTCCGTATTTTTTTGACATTTAATCATTATTTTATAATTTATTTTTATGGTTTATTATTTTTTACGTCTCGTTTTAAAAATTAAAATGTACTGAATTTTTTATTTTAAGGTTACTATATTAATTTGCAAATTTTGTGTGTTGATTTCATATTTTTTCGATATTTTTCCTATTAGTTAATAATTTACTACTAATTTTTTGGAAATTTCGGAAAAAAATAAAAATTAAAAACAATTGTTGAAAAATACTTCTTTTATATATAAAAGTCATTTGTGAAAGATAATGTGTGTTTGTACCTTAGAACGTGCATATTTGGGTTGTACATTTCCATTATGATTCTCTCGAAAATCCATGTCTACTCCTGTCACATGGGTAAAACTTTTTAAAGCATATATAAGGGGGGTAGAGGTGTTTTAGGCAGACTGAGGCGCAGGCAAGCGGACGGCATAGGCATCCCGTGGTCTTAGTAGGCGTGCTGCGTGGGCGCCTGATGGCATGCATGGCTTGTCCGTGCTACGCCGTTGGGCGTTTACAAAAACACGTCGGCGACGTCGGCGGGGCGAGTGAGGCGAAGGCAGGAGGACGTCACGGGCGTCCTGTGGGATTAGTAGGCGCGCTGCGTGGGCACTTGATGGCATGCATGGCTTGTCCGTGCTATGCCGTTGGGCGTTTACAAAAACACTCCAGCGAAGCGAGTGAGGCGAAGGCAGGCGGACGTCACGGGCGTCCTGTGGGCTTAGTAGGCGTGCTGCGTGGGCGCTTGATGGAATGCATGGCTCGTCTGTTCTATGCCGTTGGGCGTTATAAAAACATGTCTGCGATGTCTGCTGGGCGTTTGAGGCGAAAGCACGCGGACGTCAAGGGCGTCCTGTGGGCTTAGTAGGCGTGATACGTGGGCGCTTGATGGCATGCATGGCTCGTCCGTGCTACGTCGTTGGGCGCTTACAAAAACATGTCGGCGACATCTGCGGGGTGACTGAGGCGTAACAAGGCGGACGTCATGGGCGTCCTGTGGGCTTAGTAGGCGTGCTGCGTGGGCGTTTGATGGCATACATGGCTTGTCTGTGCTACGCCGTTGGGCGCTTACAAAAACAAGCCGGTGACGTCTGCAGGACGACCGTGCATTGCTGAGGGAACTTCTCACGATCGGTTTTATAGAAGCATTTGATGTGGAAACGGCAGTGCTTTCGGGCGAGTGGCGATATCTAGAGCTTCTGTTATGGCTAACTCTAGGTGTCGCACGCACGGGGCACGTAAGGACATATACGGCCAGATGCAACTATGGACCGGGCATGGGCGGTTCCCCTGTGTGAACCTTAGTCTTCCTCCAACAATCTCTGCATTGAATGAATTCTCAACTCCCTTGGGTACGCGCGCAATGACGGGCATAACATTGGTTTTGCAAAGAAGGCATTCGACGTCGTCACACGACATCTCATGTCGGGCATTCGGTTGGATATCGAGCGTGCATCGTTAGAGCTATTCACGTACGACGCATGAGTGGTATTGGGCATGTGTGGTTAGGTTGGATCCCTGCTTCGAGCAGCGACGTCCTAACTCGCATACCATTTCGGTTGAGGATGAAGCGCAACCTAGGCTTGACGGACGTCAGAATCTTGTGTTGCATACCTACTGCCAAGGAAGTGTGCACGTGCAATCGGTCGCCTTTCTCCCCTCGCATTCCATGTGCGGGGTGAACCCAATAGACGCTCTCGCATCCCACACCTTCCCTCGCTTTGTCGTGCGATGGCGTGGTCCGTGAGCGGTGCCTTGAATTCTCAAATACGGTAGACGCAGCGGGCATGGGGCCTTTATCGGCTCCTATCTGCCCAAAATGAATGCTCTTTGCGAATGACTGTCGCACTCGCCTTGTACCCAACCATGCTCGAACGGGCACGCCGCTCTCATGCGGCATGCAGCGTCGTTGAGGAATGCTACCTGGTTGATCCTGCCAGTAGTTATATGCTTGTCTAAAATATTAAGCCATGCATGTGTAAGTATGAACAAATTCAGAACTGTGAAACTACGAATGGCTCATTAAATCAGTTATAGTTTGTTTGATGGTATCTACTACTCGGATAACCGTAGTAATACTAGAGTTAATACGTGCAACAAACCCTGACTTCTGGAAGGGATGCATTTATTAGATAAAAGGTCGACGCGGGCTCTGCCGTTGCTGCGATGATTCATGATAACTCGATGGATCGCACGGCTATCGTGCCGGCGACACATCATTCAAATTTCTGCCCTATCAACTTTCGATGGTAGGATAGTAGCCTAACATGGTGGTGACGGGTGATGGATAATTAGGGTTTGATTATGGAGAGGGAGCCCGAGAAACGGCTACCACATCCAAGGAAGGCAGCAGGCGCACAAATTACCCAATCCTGACACGGGGAGGTAGTGACAATAAATAACAATACCGGGCTCTATGAGTCTGGTAATTGGAATGAGTACAATCTAAATCACTTAACGATGATCTATTAGAGGGCAAGTCTGGTGCGAGCAGCCACGGTAATTCCAGCTCCAATAGCGTATATTTAAGTTGTTGCAGTTAAAAAGTGTCACATCTGGGTTTACCCCCCAGACGTAACCGGCGTCGTCGTCCTCTTTGAGGACTAAGACAAGCCTCTTAGTCTCATCATAGCATTCACTGATTAAAAATGTGAAGGAATTTAAAACTTTTTATCTATAACTACTCGGAGGTTTACATAGACCTCTACATACACATAATCATATTTATATCAAGTATACATAGACTTGTTCATATATGAAGATTACATAGTCTTCTACTTTTATTTCATACACTTATACATTCAGGAAATAATAGTTATAAAAGTCGTCTCATCTCATAAACCATCTATTAAAGATAACAAATCTTGGGCATAGCCCTACATCAATACAAGAAGCCACTTATAGGCTATATACAACATCGTCTCAAACGAGTAAGTGACTCATATAGAATTATAGTAACTAAGTAACATAAGAGTAAGATGTCGGCAACGCCCTCGAGAGAATGAGGACCTACCACTTGTATGGTTAGAGATCAAAGTCTTCCTTTCCAGCAATTCGGAGCAAATTAAACGACCCGAACCTAAAATGTTTGGGAAAAGGGAAAGAAATGGGGTTAGTACTCCACATGTACTAAGTATGGAACCATATATACAATTACCAATCAAATATACTTAGAAAAGGACATTTAAGAAAAATCATTATAAAACATGTATACGAGTGAAGCATAGTAAAGCAAAACATACTAACTATACCCTTCATAAAGTCACAAGTGCAATGATCAAGTAAATTCCCATGACTCTTACTTAATCAAGTAACCTATCAAGACTACAATTAGCAGTTAACCTTACCTAACATACTCTTCCATTTCATGAAAACATTCTTCTTCAACCAAAAGCAACAACCTTATACTCATAAGCATGTTATTCAATGTACAAAGTCATTTACATTATATCACTACTTTACATACATAATATTGACCTCTCAAAGCTCCTATCAAGGCAAACTAGTGCAAGGCGTAGGTAGAGTCCCATACCCCTACCTAAGCTATAGCCAAACCCTTCAAGTTACTTTGATTAGTCTATATCTTATTCATTCATGTAAGTTTAGGGAAACCTTGCCTTAACCGACATAGACCACATGAGCAAATGTGGAATCCGATGTCATGAAACCTTACACAGATGGAAGGTGGTCTACCGGCCAAGGTAGAACCTAACATAAACGTAGCTATCTAGGTGGATCCACTAGCTAGTATCCTATGGTGGCAACATAGTTCAAGAACTAAGAGGTAGATATCCCTATTCATACCATTAGGTAAAGTGGGCCGCTCCTCATGGGAATCCCTTAAATGACATGTCCCATAAACAAGGGAGTTACATCACATGAGCAACTTTAGGATGATTCTTTCCTTCTATGGATAAGTAATCACCTCCCATTGTCAAGTTCACTCGGTGCTAAGCTAAGTTCCCATTTAGAGAAGTCTTTAATACTTTATTAATATTCTCAATTAGTTTAGATAATAGGGTCTAGCCCTAGTATATTCATCATCATAACTCAATAAGAATTGTATGAGAAATAGTCCTTTCAGTCACAATTCATATAGGTGAAGTTAACCCTTGCACATCTCATCATAATAGGGCACATTTTTACATAACAACAACCCTATAACATGTACTCCTAGGCAACCTCACAACCAACCCTAAAACATTACAATTCAATCATCATATAAACCTATCACCTTAAACAAGGTATACTTCAACACAATATCATAACTTGATAACAATTAATCACCATTGAAGTAAGAATTTGGAGAATCAAGACTTACCAATACTCCTCCATAGTTTACCAACAAAAGGGGCCTTACCATCAACCCATAGACTAACCCAATTTGGGTCATCACATCAATGTAATTCAACAATCAATATCAGAACTACTTTAGAAGAGTCACTACGCCATAATTCAATTCTAAATCAAAGCTTGATGACATGATATCTAAGTCTATCATCTTATCCTAAATTCAATACTTCAAGAATTAGCATGAAAGACTTCAATTCATCACAATAGATGCATGACCAATGTAATAACAATCATTAAAGATGATTTAAACAATAATTTGATCAATTACATCAAACCAACCCAAATTCACATCAATCTCATACCTAGGGTTAAGGGTTAAGGGTCATCATCCACAATCCAACCCAAACTACATCAATTCATCATAATCAAGTTTCAATACATGATAATCTATGCATTATAACCCAAATAATACATAAACAACTCAATTCATAACAACAAACTCGAAATTGGATGAAACCCATATGAAACTCAACTTTTGGAAAATCTTTGAAGGAGCCCTTTGAGGAAAGAAGTCTCAAAGGTGAATTAGATCCCATACCTTATGATTTGATAACGTTTTGATGGTGATTTCGTGCTAAAACCAGCCCCCAATGATCCTCCCAAGCTATCCTCAAATGGAGTCTTCTAATAGAGAGAGAAAGTAGAGAGAAGGAAGAGAGTTTTGTTTTTGAGAAAATAATTAGGCTAATGAGGGTTGGGGTATTTATAGTGGGGTTTAAATCACTTAATTAGTCTTCCCTTAATCCCCTAATTACCCATAAGACACTAAATAAAATGATTAACCTAAAGCCTAAGTTCTGAAAACATCACCGGCCCTCCACGATGACTCCCCGTCAATGGGCCGTCGTGGGCCTGACGGATTGGCCTCCTCCGTCCTGCACGTCCGTCACATTGGTCAGAGACTGTGCAGGCGAGGGTTTTATTCCCAGAAACTAAGGATGGCGCGATGGTGGCCTCGATGCCCCGTCGTGCTCATGACGCCCTGTCATGGAATCTGTCGTGGCACACTGTCTCAAGGGTCCTCCTCTAGGGCCCTTGGTTGGTCCTCGGGGAGTCGTACCCTGACTTTTCCAACATGAAACCACCCCGCACTATGTGTTACACCTATTGTTACCAACTGTTACTCCATTCCGACTCTTTAACTTGGCCAAACTACAAGGGACACTCTAGCCCTTTCATGAACCAACTTTCCGGACGTTTATGGACGTTTTGGTTCCAAAACACTTCAACGACTCCATCTATGCCTAATTTGGCCAGGATCAATGGTTTAGACCTTAAGGAGCCTGTTTAAGTCTTATCACATGACTTTGGGATTTCGAAATGTTACATTATCCCCCCCTTAGGAACATTCGTCCCCGAATGACACTAAACACTCTTTAAATGAGGGAAAAGACTCAAGACTAGCATCTCAACAAATTCACAATATCAAATTGGCATGAATCACATCATTTCAATACAACACTTCAAAACATCAATTTATCACATAAAAGCTCAAAGTTTCCTCATGAGATACTTTTTACTCACAACACATATGAGCTCAATCATTTTATACACTAGTCAATTAGCATAAATTTCATCTTATCAATATGCTTAATATAACATCCACAAGGATTCACTATATCACAATACACGACTTGACTCAAATATGCAAGAAGCAAGACAAATTCCAAGTTATTGCTTAAGACCACCTCACAGTGACTTCATCGTGAAGTCTCAAAAACTAAGATTTTTGAAGAAATTTACCAAAACTTCAAAGATTCACAATATCTGGCATAATTATATCATTAGAAAGAATAACTAACCTTAAACATCAAAAAGATGAGGATAGCGGGTTTTCATGTCGGCCTCAGCCTCCCATGTTGCACCCTCAACTAGGTGGTTCTTCCATAACACTTTTACGGAAACCACCTCTTTGTTCCTCAACCTTTTCACTTGCCTATCAAGGATTTGGATAGGGACCTCCTCATAAGAGAGGTTATCCTTGACTCCAAGACCTTCAATAGGAAGAATAGACTCGGGATCCCCAACACACTTCTTCAACATCGAGACATGGAAAATCGGATGAACCGAAGCTAAATCGTTAGGTAGCTTCAAGCGATAGGCAACTTTGCCAACCCTTTCCAAAATCTCATAAGGACCCACGTAATGAGGGCTCAACTTCCCTTTCTTGCCAAATCTTACCACCCCTTTCATAGGTAAGATTTTTAAATACACCTTGTCACCCTCTACAAACTCCAAATCTCTTCTCCTATTGTCGGCATAGGACTTTTGTCGACTATAGGCTGTTTGCAACCTATTCCTTATGATATGCACATTCTCCAAAGTCCTATAAATCAAGTCGGGACCAAAAATTGCTGGTTCACCAACTTCAAACCATCCTATAGGAGACCTACACCTCCTACCATACAAGGCTTCAAAGGAGCCATGGAGATGGACGAATGGAAACTATTATTATAAGCAAACTCCACCAACGGCAAGTGCTTATCCCAACTCCCTTTATAATCAATAATGCAATCTCTAAGCATATCCTCAAGGGTTTGAATCGTGCGTTCTGCTTGACCATCCGTTTGAGAATGAAAGGCGGTACTCAATTTCACTTTAGTACCCAAACCTTTTGGAAAAAAATTCCAAAACCTAGATGTGAATTGTGCACCCCGATCCGAAATGATGGATAACGGAATACCACGGCGACACACAATCTCATCTATGAAGATTTTTGCATAATCCTCCACTGAATACATGGATTTGACGGGAATAAAATAAGCGTACTTAGTCAATCTATCAACAATCACCCATATAGAATCATATGACTTTTGAGTTCGAGGCAATCCTACCACAAAGTCCATATTAATGTCTTCCCACTTCCAAGTAGGAATTTGGATCACTTGTAGTAAGCCACTCGGCTTTTGATGTTCCGCCTTCACTTATTGGCAATTTGGACACTTAGCAACAAGTTCCGCTATGTCCTTCTTCAAACCTTCCCACCAATATATTTCTCGAAGGTCATGATACATCTTAGTAGAACCCGGATGGATGGAATAGTGGGATCCATGGGCTTCATCAAGGATCCGATCCCTCAATCCATCAACATCAGGAACACATAACCTCCCTTGGTACCTCAACACACCATCTCCTCCTAAGGAGAAGGACTCATTCATCTTGCCAAGAACAGATTCCTTCAACTCCATTAATAGTTGATCAAGGTGTTGTTTGGATTTCACCTCAACCACCAATGATGATTCAGAGCTATGATGAACCATGGCACCTCCATTTAGAGAATTCTCCAACCGAACTGCTAATCTGGCCAAATTATGAACATCCTTCACTAGATCTTTCTTGTCTCCAGCTATATGAGACACACTACCCATAGTCAAACGGCTTAGAGCATCCGCCACCACATTGGCCTTGCCAGGATGATATAGGACACTCATATCATAATATTTCAACAATTCTAACCACCTTCTTTGTCGGAGATTCAACTCTTTTTGAGTAAACATATATTGAAGACTCTTATGATCGGTGAAAACATCTACATGAACACCATATAAGTAATGTCTCCATATTTTCAAAGCGAACACCACGGCCACTAACTCAAGGTCATGGGTAGGGTAATTTTTCTCATACACCGTAAGTTGCCGTGAATCATAAGCAATCACCTTCCTATTTTGCATAAGCACACACCCCAAATCTATGCGGGATGCATCACAATAAACTGAACCCTTTAGAACCTTCCGGTAAGGTTAACACCGGAGCGGAAGTAAGCCTGTCTTTCAATAAATGGAAACTCTTCTCGCAGGCCTCCGACCACTCAAACTTTTTACCCTTTTGAGTTAATGAAGTCAATGGAGATGCAATGGATGAAAAACCTTCTACAAACCTTCTATTATAGCCCGCTAGACCCAAGAAGCTCCTAATGTCAGTTGGGGTCAAGGGTCTAGGCCAGTGTCTTACCGCATCAGTTTTCCTTGGGTCTACCTCAACTCCCTCACTAGAGATTATGTGCCCAAGAAACGCTACCGACCTCAACCAAAACTCACACTTGCTATACTTGGCGAACAATTTATGCTCTTTAAGGGTTTGCAATACCCCCCTTAGATGACCCATGTGATCAACCTCATTCTTCGAATACACCAAGATATCATCGATAAATACAATAATGAATGCATCAAGGTAACTTCGAAACACTCTATTCATTAGGTCCATAAATGCCGCCGGAGCATTTGTGAGACCGAAGGACATAACCACGAACTCATAATGCCCGTACCGAGTCCGAAAAGCCGTCTTTGGAATATCTTCATTCCTCACCCTAAGCTGGTGATACCCTGACCTCAAGTCAATTTTGGAGAAGTAACTCGCCCCTTGGAGTTGATCAAATAAATCATCAATCCGAGGAAGTGGATATTTGTTCTTGACAGTAACCTTGTTGAGTTGACGGTAGTCAATACACATTCTCAATGACCCATTCTTCGTTTTCACAAACAAGACCGGAGAACCCCACGGAGAAATGCTAGGCCTTATAAAGCCCTTGTCTAGCAAATCTTTAAGTTGTGCCTTCAACTCCTTTAGTTCGGCCGGAGCCATTCTATAAGGAGGAATAGAGATAGGGTTTGTTTCCGGTAGCAAATCAATAACGAAATCGATTTCTCATTTGGGAGAAATGCCGGGAAGGTCATCAGGAAAGACCTCCGTAAATTCACTCACCACGGGGATCGACTCAATAGTAGGAATTTCGGAATCAACTTCTTGTACTCTCACAATATGATAAAAACACCCCTTTGAGATCATCTTACTCGTTTTTAGACATGATACGAATCAACCTCTAGGAAGAGAATTCCCACCCTTCCACTCAAAAACGGGTTCATTTGGGAAACTAAACCTCACAACTCTAGTCCTACAATGAATAGAAGCAAAACTAGCATGCAACCAGTCCATACCCAAAATGAAATCAAAATTATACATCTCTAGTTCAACTAGATCTACATGAGAAACTCTATGGGGCATAGAGATAGGACAATTTCGGTAGACTCTTTTTGCTACAACTGACTCACCCACCGGAGTGGACACCAAAATAGGTTCATGCAAAATATCGGGTAAAGTATCGAACTTTTTAGCTACTAAGGGAGTAACGAAAGACAAAGTAGCTCCCGGATCTAGCAAAGCATATACATCAATAGCAAAGATTTGTAACATACCGGTCACCGCATTGGGAGAGGCCTCTTGGTCATCTCTCGAACGAAGAGCATAAAAGCGGTTTTTCTTAGGAGCCTCACTTGCTTGTTTTTGCACATTCTTTTCTCGGTTCCTTATGTTAGGGCAGTCCCTAGCTTTGTGATCACTCTTTCCACAACTAAAGTAATTCCCCGTTCTGATCAAGCATTCACCATAATGTTCCTTTCCGCACTTATCACAAGTAGGCTTCTCATTAGATGAGTTTCCACCCTTTCCCTTTGCAACTTTTGGTCTAGGGGCTTTAGAATCCCTAGTCTTGGGAAATTTGGATGGAACTTGATTTGAGAACCTCTTCTTAAATCTAGGCTTGTCTTGAATTCCAAACCTATCTTTAGTAGTTCCACTCTCAAAAGACCTTGTCCTTCTTAAGTCCTTATCCTTATCCTTCCTTTTTGCTCTAGCCTCCTCAACCCTTTTTGCATGCACCATGAGACGACCAATATTCATGTTATCATGAAGCATAGCCGATTGACATTCTTCTTGCAAATCATCCGACACACCTGTCACAAATCGACTCATCTCATCTCTAGGATCCGAGACCAAGGAAGGAGCATACTTAGCAATTGAATGAACTTCAAAGAGTACTCATGAACACTCATTTATCCTTGGCGGAGATTGATGAACTCCACTACATTAGTTTCTCTCATCTCTCTAGGGAAGAACCGATCAAGGAAAGCCCTTTTGAACAACTCCCAAGTCACTGTCCCACTTTGAAGTGGCCTATTGCCTTTCCATTGCACATGCCATGTCTGAGCCACATGCTTGAGTTGGTATGAGTCCAACTCGACATTCTCACTAGAAGACAACCCCATATCACAAAAAATCTTATAAACCTCATCAATGAATTCTTGAGGGTCTTCATCAACCTTAGACCCATAGAAGATAGGAGGATTCATTTGGGTGAAGTCTCTAAGTCGGGAAGCCATAGTTTGCTCACGTACTCTAGGTGCAATATCCCTATTAGCTTGGGCAGTCATATCCTGGGCTTGCACCGTTGCGGCTTGAGCTTGAGTAGTCATGGCTTGAACCATTTGAGCAAGAATAGCCCTCATCTGAGCCTCTACCATAGGTGGAGGATCAACGAGAACCTGATCATCAACACCAATCTCTTTAAGAGGAGGAACTGGATCACCACGGGGAGGGATTCCGGCAGCAGCAATCTCCTCCTCAAGTCTTCTGGCTGCATTCCTTCTAGTATTCATCTCCTATAACCAAAACACAAGGTTTAGGTGAAAGCATACACGACACACATTCTAGAGGCACGATATGGACTTCCAACAATGAGAGTGATTCCTAGGCATCAAATAAGTTCCTATTCATAAGTGTGGCGCTCTTCACAATTATGAATACAAAACTATATAACGTGGTTGAGAGAAACATTATCATCAAGGATATTCAACCTCATGCTCTAATACCAAGTTTGTCACATCCGGGTTTACCCCAAGATGTAACCGGTGTCGTCTTCTTCTTTGAGGACTAAGACAAGCCTCTTAGCCTCGTCATAGAATTCATTGATTAAAAATGTGAAGGAATTTAAAACTTTTTATCTATAACTACTCGGAGGTTTACATAGACCTCTACATTTTATATCAAGTATACATAGACTTGTTCATATATGAAGATTACATAGTCTTCTACTTTTATTTCATACACTTATACATTTAAGAAATAATAGTTATAAAAGCCGTCTCATCTCATAAACCATCTATCAAAGATAACAAATCTTGGGCATAGCCCTACATCAATACAACAAGCCACTTATAGGCTATATACAACATCGTCTCAAACGAGTAATAGAGTCAATACGGAATTATAGTAACTAAGTAACATAAGATTAAGATGTCGGCAACGCCCTTGGGAGAATGAGGACCTACCACTTGTATGGTTAGAGATCCAAGTCTTGCTTTCCAGCAATTCGGAGCAAATTCAACGACCCGAACCTAAAATGTTTGGGAAAAGGGAAAGAAATGGGGTTAGTACTCCACATGTACTAAGTATGGAACCATATATACAATTACCAATCAAATATACTTAGAAAAGGACATTTAAGAAAAATCATTATAAAACATGTATACGAGTGAAGCATAGTAAAGCAAAACATACTAACTATACCCTTCATAAAGTCACAAGTTCAATGATCAAGTAAATTCCCATGACTTTTACTTAATCAAGTAACCTATCAAGACTACAATTGGCAATTAACCTTACCCAACATACTCTTCCAATTCATGAAAACATTCTTCTTCAACCAAAAGTAACAACCTTATACTCATAAGCATGTTATTCAATGTACAAAGTCATTTACATTATATCACTACTTTACATACATAATATTGACTTCTCAAAGCTCCTATCAAGGCAAACTAGTGCAAGGCGTAGGTAGAGTCCCATACCCCTACCTAAGCTATAGCCAAACCCTTCAAGTTACTTTGATTAGTCTATATCTTATTCATTCATTTAAGTTTAGGTAAACCTTGCCTTAACCGACATAGACCACATGAGCAAATGTGGAATCCGGTGTCATGAAACCTTACACCGATAGAAGGTGGTCTACCGGCCAAGGTAGAACCTAACATAAACGTAGCTATCTAGGTGGATCCACTAGCTAGTATCCTATGGTGGCAACATAGTTCAAGAACTAAGAGGTAGATATCCCTATTCATACCATTAGGTAAAGTGGGCCGCTCCTCATGGGAATCCCTTAAATGACATGTACCATAAACAAGGGAGTTAACATCACATGGGCAACTTTAGGATGATTCTTTCCTTCTATGGATAAGTCATCACCTCCCATTGTCAAGTTCACTCGGTGCTAAGCTAAGTCCCCATTTAGAGAAGTCTTTAATACTTTATTAATATTCTGAATTAGTTTAGATAATAGGGTCTAGCCCTAGTATATTCATCCTCATAACTCAATAAGAATTGTCTGAGAAATAGTCCTTTCAGTCACAATTCATATAGGTGAAGGTAACCCTTGCACATCTCATCATAATAGGGCACATTTTTACATAACAACAACCCTATAACATGTACTCCTAGGCAACTTCACAACCAACCCTAAAACATTACAATTCAATCATCATATAAACCTATCACCTTAAACAAGGTATACTTCAACACAACATCCTAACTTGAAAACAATTAATGACCATTGAAGTAAGAATTTGGAGAATCAAGACTTACCAATACTCCTCCATAGTTTACCAATAAAAGGGGCCTTACCATAAACCCATAGACTAACCCAATTTGGGTCATCACATCAATGTAATTCAATAATCAATATCAGAACTACTTTAGAAGAGTCACTACACCATAATTCAATTCTAAATCAAAGCTTGATGACATGATATCTAAGTCTATCATCTTATCGTAAATTCAATACTTCAAGAATTAGCATGAAAGACTTCAATTCATCATAATAGATGCATGATCAATTTAATAACAATCATTAAAGATGATTTAAACAATAATTAGATCAATTACATCAACCCAACCTAAATTCATATCAATCTCATACCTAGGGTTAAGAGTTAAGGGTCATCATCCACAATCCAACCCAAACTACATCAATTCATCATAATCAAGTTGCAATACATGATAATCTATGCATTATAACCCAAACAATACATAAACAACTCAATTCATAACAACAAACTCGAAATTGGATGAAACCCATATGAAACTCAACTTTTGGAAAATCTTTGAAGGAGCCCTTTGAGGAAAGAAGTCTCAAAGGTGAATAAGATCCCATACCTTATGATTTGATGACGTTTTGATGGTGATTTCGTGCTAAAACCATCCCCCAATGATCCTACCAAGCTATCCTCAAATGGAGTCTTCCAATAGAGAGAGAAAGTAGAGAGAAAAAAGAGAGTTTTGTTTTTGAGAAAATGATTAGGCTAATGAGGGTTGGGGTATTTATAGTGGGGTTTAAGTCACTTAATTATTCTTCCCTTAATCCCCTAATTATCCCTAAGACACTAAATAAAATGATTAACATAAAGCCTAAGTTCTGAAAACATCACAGGCCCTCTACGATGACTCCCCGTCGACGGGCCGTCGTGGGCGTGACGGATAATCCTCCCTCCGTCCTGCACGTCCGTCACATTGGTCTGAGACTGTGCAGGCGAGAGTTTGTTTCCCAGAAACTAAGGCTGGCACGACGGTGGCCTCGACGCCCCGTCGTGCTCATTACTCCCCATCATGGAATCCGTCGTGGCACACTGTGTCAAGGGTCCTCCTCTAGGGCCCTTGGTTGGTCCTCGGGGAGTCGTACCCTGACTTTTCCAACATGAAACCACCCCGCACTATGTGTTACACCTATTGTTACAAACTTTTACTCCATTCCGACTCTTTAACTTGGCCAAACTACAAGGGACACTCTAGCCCTTTCATAAACCAACTTCCCGGACGTTTATGGACGTTTTGGTTCCAAAACACTTCAACGACTCCATCTACGCCTAATTTGGCCAGGATCAATGGTTTAAACCTTAAGGAGCCTGTTTAAGTCTTATCACATGACTTTGGGATTTCAAAATGTTACAAAAGCTCGTAGTTGGACTTTGGGATGGGCCGGCCGGTTCGCCCTAGGTGTGCACCGGTCGTCTCGTCCCTTCTGTCGGCGATGCGCTCCTGGCCTGTATTTTCCGGGTCGTGCCTCCGGCGCTGTTACTTTGAAGAAGTTAGAGTGCTCAAAGCAATCCTACACTCTATATACATTAGCATGGGATAACATTATAGTATTTCGGTCCTATTACGTTGGCCTTCGGGATCGGAGTAATGATTAACATGGACAGTCGGGGCATTCGTATTTCATAGTCAGAGGTGAAATTCTTGAATTTATGAAAGACGAACAACTGCAAAAGCATTTGCCAAGGATGTTCTCATTAATCAAGAACGAAAGTTGGGGGCTGAAAGACGATCAGATACCGTCCTAGTCACAACCATAAACGACGCCGACCAGGGATCATCGGATGTTGCTTTTAGGATTCAGCTGGCACCTTATGAGAAATCAAAGATTTTGGGTTCCGGAGGGAGTATGGTCGCAAGGCTGAAACTTAAAGGAATTGACGGAAGGGCACCACCAGGAGTGGAGCCCGCGGCTTAATTTGACTCAACACGGGGAAACTTACCAGGTCCAGACATAGTAAGGATTGACAGACTGAGAGCTCTTTCTTGATTCTATGGGTGGTGGTGCATGGCCGTTCTTAGTTGGTGGAGCGATTTGTCTGGTCAATTACGTTAACGAACGAGACCTCATCCTGCTAACTAGCTATGCGGAGGTATCCCTTCGCAGACAGCTTCTTAGAGGGACTACAACCTTTTAGGCC
>JABWTJ010000320.1:927500-952500 GCA_016801875.1 Solanum sitiens | reverse complement strand
CTTCCAACCTATACTCATAAGGTATATAAAAGTATGGGATTAGTACAACAATGTACTAAGTATGGCATATGCAAAAACATACGAAAAGGGACATTTTAGTAAAATAACTTTTAATTCAATTTAAATATAATATTCATGAATCTAGAAACAAGCCAACATAAGAATCGACAATCAACACTTTATGGCAACTTTACCAAAGCTTAGAGTAACCAAAGGAACAATTCAATGAACTTTACTAGACTTACAATGAAAATTGAATAAAACATCATAGAGATCATTTTGAATTCTTACAATGAAGACCTTACAGTGAATGGCACGGTCCAAGTCATATGAACTCTTTTCCTTTGAAGTTGCCCTAACCCAAGGTTATCCTAAGACTCCCTAAGGTGAGCCAAGAAGGGATTTTCATTACACCTCCCTTCAAAGCACACCAAAGCGACCCTTAAAACTACCAAATCTTAGGCTTACTTCGTTGGAATCAAATCCACGCCCTTGGCTAACATATGCAAAACACTCATGGAAATATAGGTCACACCAAGTGCAATGTGAGAGTAGCATCCAATACTACCACTCCCACTTAGTGCTCCTAATGGATTCCATTTACTTAAGTATTCCACAATAATCATCCATAACATTACACCATAGTACTCATTCAAACGGATTTCATAAAGGTACTCTTCTCCCATAGTAGGTATAGGTCACACCAAGTGCAATGTGAGAGTAGCATCCCATACTACTACTCCCACTTAATGCTCCTACTCGGTAACAAATGTGGATTGAGCACTTCACGACATACATACACAATATCGACAATTGACAAGTTAACTAGTTTCAAATCAATTTTTTTGTGGGAGTTGGCTTAACCGACAAAGACCATGAGAGCTAGACATGGAATCCCGATATTAACCCATATCGGATGAGGGATCCTTACTTGCCTAGTGTAAGGTCATTCTTCTTAGCGTTTACACGGCTTTTCCAATAGCTACACCTATGCGGGCACATAGTTAAGGGATAAGGAGATTGCTACTAAGTAACTCACTCTCTACTAACGAGGAGTACTCATCTCAAGAGGTACTTTGGAATACAACATCTCCACTCACGAAGTGCAATCCACCTCCCCTTCATATCCTTTCGGTGCTAGGCATAACTCCCCACGGATTTCTCAACATAATAGTCTATCTTGAAAAGCTCACCTGGAATGGAGAGGTTGCTACTAGACACTACATCTCAACTCACGAAGTGTGTCCACCTCAACATTCCCCTTTTTGCTCAACTTGGCATAATACATTCTTTAAAGTGTGTGTGTGTGTGTACATGTGTACACCTTGCATATAAGCATCATTTCATTATCATCAAGTTCTACTCATACTTTAACCTTGATTCATCAAGTTACACACTCTACATGCTTCTCATAATCATATACTTTATTTAGACATAAACTAGGTCTAGCATGTAATTTAAGCTACACCAAACACAATAGAAGACACATATACAATATATCTTCATTTAACATATTAGACCTTCAAGATTACCTACTCAACACATACTAAACAACATCAAGCTCATCAATTAGCACCGCCACCCATAAGGAGGACCATACCAATCAAATAACAATTCATAATAAGAAATATACAATGAGAACACTCATCAACAATTCAAACAATCATCACCCATAAGCAATTTATCAACATTTCACCATATTAAGTCCCTTAGGGAAGTAGCTACACCAACATGACATACACAAGAAGACTCAAGTTCATACCCTACTCAAATCATGCTCACATAACCCTTTTTTTTAAGTCACAAGTTGAAGTATGATTAAACAAGAGATTCATGGAGTTTTAACATCAAAATCATCAATATAAACCAAAATAAATAGATTTAAACCATGAGAACTTAAATACAAGAAGACCCATACTAGAAATCGAAGTTAGAAGAAGTTTGAGTTTAGAAACCCTTTTTGAAAACCATTTTGGGAAGTTGGCTTCTTGAATTAAAAACTATTCAAGAATGGATACCATACCTCACTAAGCAAGCCAAAAACAAGAGTTTTTGATGAAGAGACACGTCCAACCATCCCTCCTATCCTTCCTTGACCTCTAGCTTCCAATGGAGTCTTGAGAGAGAGTTTGTCTTTAGAGAAAGAGAGTTGAATTTAGAAGTGAGGGGGTCTTGTCTAGGTCTAGGGTTTAAAACTCATTTAATATACCCAACAATCCCTTAACAAACCGTCCAAACTCTTATTTAGACGTGGGGTGAATTTACAAGTTCACCCCTGACTTGGCAGAAAAATCTGCGCATAGGGACAAGGCTTGCGACGACCTGCTTCTGACGGGGCATCACGGGTGCAACGGTCTATCCTGACCATCCGTTGCAAGCTCCAGTGGCTTGACAAGGGTCCCTCTACACCCTTGAACAAGTGCCCCACGACGGAACCTTGTGACGGGGCATCACAGCCATGACTGGCCGTCGACTGCTCTGTCGCCAAAGCTGCCTGGGACAGCCTGCTTACCAGGTTTTGGGTCCTTCCTCAAGGACCCTTCGATGGTCCTTGGGGATAATTTCACGGACGTTTCTAACAAAAATATGATCATCTATAAGTTTAACACCTCTCACATGAATTTCATCCAAAACGAACACATAAAACCGACGAAACTCGTCTAGACGTACAAGGTCGACTCAAGGCATATCTTTCGAATGCCTTGGACGTTCTTGGTCGTTTGACCTCCAAACTTCACGAAATTTTGTACACTGCCTAAGGACACTAAAATAACTCCATTTATCTTAAAATCAACTCAAGAAACAATCATGAGTCTCTAGTTCACCTTAGTTCATTTTTGGGGCGTTATATTCTCCCCCACTTGGAATAACATTCGTTCTCGAATGACACTTAAATTTTTAAGAATAAAAAGGACTCTTTTAGCATCATATAATGAACTTATATCATGATCAAAACATCAACCTTAAACTTCTTTTATGGAGGAACTACCTTCTCCAACATTAAACATGCTCATATACAACAATTTTTCACATATTTAAACTTCAACTAAGGCAAGGCAAATTTTTCTCAAATTGCAAATTTTTTTTTTACAGTGAACATTCACTGTAACACTGCCAAACATACAAAACTTTCATAATTCCACTCTTTGAGCAATTTATCAAGATGACATGATCATATGAACTATAAAACCATATAAACTCATCTCATAACACAAAATCAACAATAACAAAGAGTTGAGACTTACCAAAACCATCAATCCGGATTAATTATCCTTTCTAGCCCCCATCCCATAGGAAGGGTTCTTCTTGGGAGCATTAGGATCTAGGGAAGCTTGATTGACATCTCTCCCCCTTGATTTAAGGTTTGGGCAGTCCCTCATCTTGTGGCCTTCATTACCACATGCAAAACAACCATCCGATCCGGCAAGACACTTACCCCCATGTTGCTTGCCACAAGTAGGGCACCTAGCCCTTTCATAGGAATGACCACCACCTTGAGAAGATTTATTTGGAGCCCTATCCTTGTTTCCCATAGAAGAATCTTGGGGATAAAACCTCTTCTTAGGCCTTTGGTGACTAGAATCATCCGACCTAGGTCTCTTACCCTCTTGCCTTATCTCCCTAATTTTGGACTCGTCAATTTGTTGTGCATAAACCATGAGCCTAGAGATATCCATGTCGTTAAGAAGCATAGCCGTACGACACTCTTTTTCCACCAAGCTAGACACGCCCATCACAAAATTGTTCATCCTAGCCCTAGGGTTGGCTACCATGGTTGGGGCATACTTAGAGAGTTGGGTGAATTTGAGAGAGTACTCTTGCACACTCATTCCCCCTTGACGGAGGTTCATGAATTCAACCATCTTCTTCTCCCTCCACTCTAAAGGAAAGAATCTATCTAGGAAAGCCTCTTTGAATTCTTCCCAATCAACCGGTCCTCTTTCTAAGGGTCTCTCACCCATCCATTGCTCATACCACACTTGAGCAACATCCTTAAGTTGGTAAGCGGCCAATTCTGCTTTTTCCCTAGGGGTCACACCCATAGCATCTACCACCTTGAAAACCTCATCTATGAAGCCTTGTGGATCTTCATCCACCTTAGTGCCACGAAAAGTAGGAGGGTTCATCCTCATGAAATCCCGAATCCTAGAAGCGGGAGTACTAGCATTTAGTTGGGGCCTATCTCCTTGGTTAGCTTGGCCCACAAAGTGATTATTGACCACTTGAGCTTGAGACGTCATGAGTTGGGTCAAGTTCATTAGGGCAGCCCTCAACTCCGCATTAGTCATATCACCCTCAACAAAAGGAGCTTGAGGCATAGGAGGCACTTGAGGTCCTTGAGGTTCCAGAGGCACTTGAGGTTCTTGAAGAGGAACCTCCTCATTTTCCTCCCCTAAGACAACAATAGGAACTTTGTCAACACGGGAAGGACTCTCTCATTTGGTACACCTCCCTCCTCCCTTTTAGCGGTCGATCTCCTTGTATTCATGTCCTAAAAACACAAAAAGAAGAGGTTGAGAATAGACACCATATATACTCAACTCTAAGACACGATACTAGAATAGAGAAGAAAGTGAAACTTCTAGCATCTTATAGCCTCTTGTCCATGGATGTGTCGCGACTCACACCAATGACCAAGATACTACTAGATGTGGCTTGTGAGACTTCCAGACCTTAAACTATTTCCCAAAACCTTATGCTCCGATACCAAGTATATCACGACCCGAAAGCACCCCCTAAAAGTTAGGGAAACCTTCGAATCATGACCGGGCGTACTTGGCCCCTTTGGCGTCTCGTACAAACCCTCTAACTAGCATTCATAACATAAAGCATGAAAAGTAGTGCGGAATTTAAAACTTTTCACGATAATAATATTAATAAAAGTCTTTTCATAAATACTAGGAAATCTTATCGTCACAAGCCAACTTAAAGACACAATTGGGAATCTTAGGGACACGGCCCTTTACAATAAAAGTAAATACTTCTTTAAGTCTAAATAAAGAAACTAAGAAACATAAAACTATGTCCTCGAATATATGAGGACATACCCAAATCTCGAGAGATAGAATTCCCAAGCTTCAACCTCTATCCTCCAAAAAGGCTTCCAACCTATACTCATAAGGTATATAAAAGTACGGGGTTAGTACAACAATGTACTAAATATGTCATATGCAAAAACATACGACAAGGGACATTTTAGTAAAATAAATTTTAATGCAATTTAAATATAATATTCATGAATCTAGAAACAAACAAACATAAGAATCGACAATCAACACTTTATGGAAACTTTACCAAAGCTTAGAGTAACCAAAGGAACAATTCAATAAACTTTACTAGACTTACAAATAAATTGAATAAATCATCATAGTGAACATTTTGAATTCTTACAATGAAGACCTTACAGTGAATGGCACGGTCCAAGTCATATGAACTCTTTTCCTTTGAAGTTGCCCTAACCCAAGGTTATCCTAAGACTCCCTAAGGTGAGCCAAGAAGGGATTTTCATTACACCTCCCTTCAAAGCACACCAAAGAGACCCTTAAAACTACCAAATCTTAGGCTTACTTTGTTGGAATCAAATCCACGCCCTTGGCTAACATATGCAAAACACTCATGGAAATATAGGTCACACCAAGTGCAATGTGAGAGTAGCATCCCATACTACGACTACCACTTAGTGCTCCTAATGGATTCCATTTACTCAAGTAATCCACAATAATAATCCATAACACTACACCATACTACTCATTAAAACGGATTTCATGAAGGTACTCTTCTCCCATAGTAGGTATAGGTCACACCAAATGCAATGTGAGAGTAGCATCCCATACTACTACTCCCACTTAATGCTCCTACTCGGTAACAAATGTGGATTGAGCACTTCAAGACATACATACACAATATCAACAGTAGACAAGTTAACTAGTTTCAAATCAATGCTTTTGTAGGAGTTAGCTTAACCGACAAAGACCATGAGAGCTAGACATGGAATCCCGATATTAACCCCTATCGGATGAGGGATCCTTACTTACCTAGTGTAAGGTCATGCTTCTTAGCGTTTACATGGCTTTTCCAATAGCTACACCTATGCGGGCACATAGTTAAGGGATAAGGAGATTGCTACTAAGTAACTCACTCTCTACTAACGAGGAGTACTCATCTCAAGAGGTACTTTGGATTACAACATCTCCACTCACGAAGTGCAATCCACCTCCCCTTCATATCCTCTCGGTGCTAGGCATAACTCCCCACGGATTTATCAACATAATAGTCTATCTTAGAAAGCTTACTAGGAATGGAGAGGTTGCTACTAGTAACTACATCTCAACTCAAGAAGTGTGTCCACCTCAACATTCCCCTTTTTGCTCAACTTGGCATAATACATTCTTTAAAGTGTTTGTGTATACATGTGTACACCTTGCATATAAGCATCATCTCATTATCATCAAGTTCTACTGATACTTTAACCTTGATTCATCAAGTTACACACTCTACATGCTTCTCATAATCATATACTTTATTTAGACATAAACTAGGTCAAGCATGCAATTTAAGCTACACCAAACACAATAGAAGACACATATACAATATATCTTCATTTAACATATTAGACCTTCAAGATTACCTACTCAACACATACTAAACAACATCAAGCTCATCAATTAGCACCGCCACCCATAAGGTGGACCATACCACTCAAATAGCAATTCATAAAAAGAAATATACAATGAGAACACTCATCAACAATTCAAACCATCATCACCCATACGAAATTTATCAACATTTCACCATATTAAGGCCCTTAGGGAAGTAGCTACACCAACATGACATACACAAGAAGACTCAAGTTCATACCCTACTCAAATCATGCTTACATAACCCATTTTTTTAAGTAAAAAGTTGAAGTATGCATAAACAAGAGTTTCATGGAGTTTTAGCATCAAAATCATCAATTTAAACCAAAATAAATAGATTTAAACCATTAGAACTTAAATACAGGAAGACCCATACTAGAAATCGAAGTTAGAAGAAGTTTGAGTTTAGAAACCCTTTTTGAAAACCATTTTGGGAAGTTGGCTTCTTGAATTAAAAAAATATTCAAGAATGGATACCATAACTCACTAAGCAAGACAAAAACAAGAGTTTTTGATGAAGAGACACATCCAACCATCCCTCCTATCCTTCCTTGACCTCTAGCTTCCAATGGAGTCTTGAGAGAGAGTTTGTCTTTAGAGAGAGAGAGTTGAATTTAGAAGTGAGGGGGTCTTGTCTAGGTCTAGGGTTTAAAACTCATTCAATATACCCAACAATCCCTTAACAAACCATCCAAACTTTTATTTAGACGTGGGGTGAATTTACAAGTTCACCTCTGACTTGGCAGAAAAATATGCGCACAGGGACAAGGCTTGCGACGACCTGCTAGTGATAGGGCATCACGGGTGCAACGGCCCATCCTGACCATCCATTGCAAGCTCCAGTGGCTTGACAAGGGTCCCCTCTACACCCTTGAACAAGTCCCCCACGACGGAATCTTGTGACGGGACGTCACATCCATGACTGGTTGTCGACTGCTCCGTCGCCAAGGCTGCCTAGGACAGCCTGATTACCAGGTTTTGGGTCCTTCCTCAAGGACCCTTCGATGGTCTTTGGGGATAATTTCCCTGACGTTTCCAATATACATATGATCATCTATAAGTTTAACACCTCTCAGATGAATGTTATCCAAAACGAACACATAAAACTCGAAGAAACTCGTCTAGATGTACAAGGTCGACTCAAGGCATATCTTTCGAATGCCTTGGACGTTCTTGGTCGTTTGACCTCCAAACTTCACGAAATTTTGCACACTGCCTAAGGACACTAAACTAACTCCGTTTAACTTAAAATCAACTAAAGAAACAATCATGAGGATCTAGTTCACCTTAGTTCATTTTGGGGCGTTATAGAGGCAGTGTGCAAAGTTTGAAGTGATTTGGAAGTCGAACGTCAAGGGACATCCAAGACGTTCGAAGATTAGTCGCTTATTTGCCTCATGTGTGTATGCATGCCTAAATTGTATAAACTGAGTCTAATAAGTCTTGAAATGGTTTAAAATGATGTTTAATGTAATTGTTTGAAGATTCGTGAAGTTTGGAGGTCAAACGCCCAAGAACGTCCAAGGCGTTCGAAAGATAGCCCCTAAGACGTTCATCGTATGTCATGTTGGGGTCAAGGCTGTTTGGACGTCTTTTAGGTGTTTGTTTTGGATGAAATTTATGTGTAAGGTCTATGACATGTTAAGGTTTGTAATCGCATTGGAAATGTCCGGGTACGACTTCTAAGGGCCCCACAATAGGCCCCAAAAGAAGGACCCAAGGCTGCCTAAGACACTGCCTGGACAGTGTCACTTGACTGACCCAACGACGGATTGTTGGTCACCCAACGGCCCATCGAGTAGGTCTCGTCGAAGGGGAATTGCCTTGATCAGGTCTTAAGCCAAGATTTTTGGCTAAGTCATGGGCGACGGAGGCAACCACGGCCCGTCATGGCCATGACACCCCGTCGAGCCCCTCGTCGTGGGTGCCTGCAGTTCTGGCAGCCTGCATTCTGTTAAATAAAGGGGTGAATGGGAAATTCACCCCACGTCCTAACCTGACTATAATAGGTTTATTTAGTTAATTTTAGGTGTATATAAGTCTTGTAAAACGTGATCAACCCATTCACAAATCATCTCACATGTTTTAAGCCTTTCCCTCCAAAAATGTTCTCTCTAAAACCACCATTGTTGGTGAAGCTCAATAGCTGCTTGGAGATGGATTTTCTATGGATGAATCATGAAGTCTTAGAGGTTTTTAACTAGACAAAGGTATGGAAATCCTTCATCTTCAAGTAACCTTTCAAATGGAAAGTTCTTCTCAATGTTTTTCAAAGAAATCTTATGATCAAGTTTCCAATCTTCCAATCTAGCCATGAGTTCTTTCTCAAAACGTTTTTAATGATTAAATCATGATGAATTGAATTTAATACAGTGATTTGAATGTGATTTCACTCCAATTGCATGATGAACCCATGTTCCTTCCAAAATTGGTTTAGCTCTTGCATGGGCTTTGTGATTATGGCTTGTTCTTGATTAATTGTTGATTCTCTTATGGTGAATTGCTTGTGGTTATTGTTATTTACATTAATTGATGGTTAATTAATGATGATCAGTCCATGATGATAAATATATGAAGATTTGAATATGAATAGCCTATGTTTCTACATGTTGTCTTAAAGTCGATTGTGAGATTGGTTGTGTAGACTCTTGATTATGTATGAACTGCTGTAGCTACTGTTTTAGGGTGATGTAATGTATGAATTTTGTAGGTATAAATCCTTAATGTTCAAATTAAGAAAGGTTTGCATGAATTGATATAGATACCCATAGGCTATGAAGTCAAGAAGCTAAGTTGTGATGGATCTCGAATTGTGATTAGATGACGCATGATTTAGTATTGATTTCTTATATAATTAGCTAATGCCTAATGAGTGTATTAATGATGAAATATGAATGATGATCAAGCGCTTAGATAGTTCATAGTATTGGTAAAGTCTTCTACACTCTAGCAAATCGATAAGCCTAAATGCCTATGTTGTAACCTTAATCTTGAAGGTATGTAATCATGATTTCAATATGGTTAAATGTAGGTTTAGATACTTACTTAGACTTATATATGTATGAACTATGATCTAAAATCAATGTAAGGGAAGTTAGCTAATGATCTATGTTATTCTAGTTTCCTAGTATGTTGATATGTTGTATTATGTTATGGTATAATCTTGTGGCGACTTGTACATGGTTTCTTATATGTTTAAAGTACATTTAGCTACTGCCATATATGTGTTGTATTGATGAATAAGGTGTATTTATCAATGATGATCAAAGGGTGAGAAATTGGTAAGAATGCTTAATTCCTCTACTCTTCTACTTCTCTATTCTTCTATGATAATGTTGATGAAGCCTTGTATGGCATTGTGTGGTATGGTCCACTTATGGTGGCGTTGTTTACTTTATTGTCATTACATATGTGTTGACCATGGTTTTCAAGGCAAATTGATGAACTTATGAACATGTGCTTAAGATGATACTATGAGAAGCTTAAGCCTACTTTCCTATTCTAGTTGTACATTAGGTTGTGTGGCTATTTATGAGCATGTGTATATTCATGTTAGGGTAAATTATAGGTTCTTCCCTTGATGTGTGCAAATGGTTAATAACCCCTTACCTATGTACCCCTTATATGAAAGTGTAAATAGCTAAAGTTAGGAGTCTTGGTTATATTGTATATATTGTCTTGTCTCCTATGCTATTATGTGTTGTGTGCTATGTTCTTGGAAGTGTAATGTGGTCTAATAGGGTGGATGACTTGAGAAGTTATTGATAGCCATTATGTGATCATGTTGGTCAATGTACACACATCCTCACTTACATGCATGTTACAAGTAGTACAAGTCATTGTGTCTAAATGAAAGGTAGTTCTCATATTCACTAGTGTCTACTACTATGCATATTAAGGTGATGTTTATGAAAGTATGATTTGCATTCCCTTACTAGGAGGACTTGATAGGTGTACTAGTATGGGTAAGGGTATGAGACCTTGTCTATACATTGAACATGTGTATCTTGATAGGATAATTCCTACGTTTGGTTATTAAATATATGAAGGATGAATATTTGAACATGTTATGAATATGATGTATATGATATGATGAAGTATGAATGTGTATAGTGTATTAGTAGGTTTATATGAAAGTATTGCTCATATAGTTATGCCTATAGACTTATGCATTGATATATGAACATGTGTGACATTATGTGTTATGTGAAAGGTTTGCTCACATCTATGTATACACTCACACACATGGATGATCTAGTTAGTGAAAGGGGCCTTGCTAGGGGTGTCCAAGAATACTCCAAAACTAGATAGGTGCTTAAATATGCTATAAGCATATGAATGATGAATATCCTGAGCCTATGTTTTTATAAATAAAGGTAATGAAGACTTTTCAATAAAGGGAACTTAGCTTAGCACCGAGTGAACTTGACATTGAGAGGTGTTGAGTTTCCTTGGAGGAAGATTCACCATTTGTCCCTTATAGAATGTTGACTTCCCTTAGAGGAATACTCACCTATGGACCTACATGATGTGTTGACTTTCCTTGAGGAAGCTTCACTCATGTTTTCTCATGATGTGAGGCCCCATTACCAAATGGTATGTAGAGGGAATACCTATCTCTTAGTTCCACAAACTATGCTTGCCACATAGAATCTAGCAAAGTGAATTCACTTAGGATGCTAGGATGTATGTTAATGTTCTACCTTGGCTAGGTAGGAACACCTTCCTTTGGTGTAAGGCTCTACAACACCAAATTCCATGTTTAGCACCCATGGTCTTAGTGTCGGTTAAGGCTATGGTTTCCCTAAAGGTAAAATGGACAATGGAAGAAATTGAATAGGATCCTAATTAAGAGGACTTAAGGTAAGTTACTTAGGATATATGGAAGTAATTAACCCATCTTGACATTGCACAAGTGACTCCTTAGGAAGTCTTAGGAAGGTGCGCTAATGCATATGATTATGTATGTGTCCATTATGTATGATATTGTAGTCTTGGTTTGGCTATGTCTATATTGCACTATACTTATATGATGGCATGTGTTGTCTTGTGTAGATGCTAAGTATGGCCTTCACTTGTGTTCCTAAAGGGATACATTGCACCAAGTATCCCTAAAGGATTACTTAGGAGGCTAATGAATTAAGAGTAAGGGTTCACTATAAAGGTGATGGAGTTCACTATTAAGTGACCCCAAATTGTACTTAAATTCTATATGTGCTTTTCTATGATGTTTGGCCTTTGATTATGTTTCTATGAAGTATGTGGGTGATATAAATGCTATTGATAAAGGTTTTATGATGATTTACTCAAAATGGCATGAAGTATGATTTCAAAGAAAATGTCCCTTTTAATGCATGTTTTTGCATGGTTGCCATACTTAGTACATTCTTGTGCTAATCCCATTCTTCTCTACCTTTTACACAAAGTGTAGGTGATGGGTGCTTAAGGGATGTCTTGAATGGTGGAGCTTGATAGATGATTCCTAAGCTCAATGAAAGGAATCCTTAAAGTTCAAGGATGTCCTACTTATGTCTTTAACGTAAAGTCTTTAAATACTGTATAGTTATGTAATGTGTCTTATGGGCCTTGTCCCTAATGTACTCTAAAGTTATTGAGTCTAAGATGGCAAAGAGACTTAGAGTCTAAATATGTATTATGACTTATGTTTTTTATATATATATGATGTGATGTTTCTAGCATATGATGTGCTATGAAAAGTTTTAAATTTTCTACTAAATTTACTATGCCAATGCAATGAATGATATGAGAGGCTTGTCTTAGACCTCTGAAAGGTCGACGATGCCAGTTATAATCCAAGATTGTATCATATCTTCTAGGGTATAGTTTTGGGTTGTGACAAACTTGGTATCAGAGCATGAGGTTTATTTAGCGGTTTTAGGTTCTAAGAAGTCTCATATTGCCACGTCTAGTAGAGTCTTGTATCATTGGTAGTGAGTCGCGACACATCAAATGATACGAGAGGCTATAGGACGATAGAGTTTCCCTTCTTCATCAATCTCATATCGTGCCATAGATCTTAATTCTATAAGATCTCTCTCTTATGTTTTTTTGTCCGGTAGTCTTTTAGATGTGATTGCTTGGATGAGATCGCTCTATGCTTGAGGGAGAAAAGGTGAGTTTAAAATGCTTATCTTTGTTTTATGGTTTGAATGAGTATGTGTGAAGGTGACACTTGTTCTTATTTGATGATGTATATACTAACTAGGGCGACTTGAAGGGTTAACTAGACTTAGGTAGGGGTATGGGACTCTACCTATGTCTTGCACTAATTTGCCTTGATGGAGACCTTTGGAGGTTAATACTATGTATGTGTATGATGATAAATGTGAATGTCCTTATGTAATGATCTTTATTCTTGTAAACATGTAATTAGCCTAGTGTGCTAAAGATATGGAGTTATCCATGCATGAAGGTTATAGATGAGTGGAGTATGGTGCTAATTGTATTTCTTGTTGGGTTACTTGTTTTAGTGAAGTTATGGAGCTTTACTTGATCATTGCACATGCTAACTTTATGGGGATTGTGATTAGTTATCTTACCTTACTATGTATGAACTATCTCTTATTTGATGATGTGATGCCAATTATGGCAATATATGAAGTCTTTGTGAAATAGCAAGTGATGTCGAATGATGTATGTCATGATATAGTTGAAGCATGCTAGAAGTTATAGTGGTTAAAGTGAATTCTCTTAGATTGTTGTGTTCCTATATGGTTTTGTATGATGGTAGCCAAATATTAGGATTTGAACTTGGATTGTTTGAATAACTACCTATGGAGTTATGCTATCCTATGAGTGTATGTGATTAAAAGTATGCACTGTTTTCCTTTGTATATAAGTGGTACTTGATAAGTTTCTAGTATAAATTGGAGTCTTTTGTAGAGACTTGAGTTGTAAATATAGTATGCATGCTTATGAAGGATGAGTTGGCAAAGCTTTGCATTTTATAATTCCATACTTGTTCCATCAAATGTCTAAATGTTGCACTTTTGTGTATTTGGAAACATGCTCGCTCTAAAGACTAGACCACTTATTGTAACATGTTTGGAGAACCTACTAAATTGTCATTTGATTGGATGTTACTGAAATATGTGTAGAATTTATGAATATGAACCTGATAAGGAATGTGGAAAAGAATTTTTGCTGTTTAGATTAAAGAATGAGAGTCTTATGGCATGATGAGTCGTAGAGTTATTTCTAAACTTCTTGTTGTGTTATGAACTTCCTTGTTGTATTTTCCTAATGATGTATGACCTTAGTGTCTATTGCAATGTAGGAAGACCTTATGTTAATGGAATGGTATGATTAAAACTGATGGTTGAGGATGATTTGCCTAAAATGATAAGGTTTAGAATGCCTTAGTGTTGCTAAATTGAATTAATGAAGATTCCCTCTAAAGTAGTAATAACTTTAAGTGATGAATATGAAGGTTGTGGATTTGACATCCTCTATATGTTGGGTTAAGTTGCTCTTAATTGGGTTTACCCTAAGTGGGGGATGGTGTTTGAGTAGTGATATGGTAGAAATTATCTACATTGTTCTTCTATTCTTACTTGAATTGGAAAATATGAATCCTTAGTAAGCTTGTTCATGAAAATAGTCTTGCATAAAGTGTGAATTGCATGATCTATATATGATTGGTATGAATTGATTGACATCATTTTGGAGACATGGTGAATTTTCCAAATAAGCATGAGAGGAAAGTTTTGATAAAATCCATGTTTTTCTCTTGTTGACTTGCATTTTAATGTGCTAATTGTGAAGTTGACTTCATGAGGTAGGACAAGGAACCTTGTAATAGTCACTTGTAGGGTAAATTGTTTAGCCTTGTAAAGGAAATTGAGTCTCTTTTACCATGAAATATTTTGACTATCTTGAAAATTTAGTGACTTGATGATTTGTAATGCAAAATTGTAGGCTCATTCTTGAAAGGTTAAGGCATGTTTTGCTAAGTGTACATGTGTGTGCCTATAATTTGTGTTAATTTTCCAAAATAAGGCTTACTATAAGGGTGAGTGATAAGTTAAGAAAAGAGATTTGTGGAATGACTTCCTATTTTGTTGTGATGTACTTGGTGTGACTTACAATTTAGATTTCACTAGGAAGAAAAATTTATGCATGTCTTGGCTTGAAAGTTGAGATTTCTCATTTTAAAAAAGAAATTGACCTTATGCTTTGCTAAGGTGTGAACTCATGATACATGTAATGTGTTGAGGAGAAAGATATTCCTCCATGTACACCACTAAGCATGGTATGGTTGAGTATGACCTTCATGGTACTAGGTCTAAATAATGAAGATCTTTGTGATTTAACTAACTCAAGTTTATGTGCATTGAAGTATGGGTGCTTAAGTAACTTTGAGTATGGGTTATGATCTGCTTATGAGTAGTTTTTCAAGATTTTCTTGTAATGAATTAAGGCGGAATGATCATGTTATGATTAGGAGAAGGATGTTCCCCTATGAACATGAAGAAGAGCCTTTGTGTTTGATGCCTTAAAGAGTGAGTGAGTAATGGTTTTTGCTTTCTTGTGTGCATTGAGTGCTAAAATTATTTTATGAACTGCTCTTATATGCATTGAAGTCCTTGTTGTGATTTAAGAGTCCTAAGTGTCATTCGAGGACGAATGTTCCCAAGTGGGGGATATTGTAAGACCCCGAAAAATGAGATAAGGTGTCTAGAGACTAACATGTTCGTCTTAATGTTATAAGGTCCTAAAATGCCTTATTATGTGATATAGAGGCAGTGTGCAATGTTTGAAGTGATTTGGAAGTCGAACGTCAAGGGACGTCCAAGACGTTCGACGATTAGTCGCTTATGTGCCTCATGTGTGTATGCATGCCTAAATTGAATGAACTGAGTATAATAAGTATTGAAATTGTTTAAAATGATGTTTAATGTCATTGTTTGATGTTTTGTGAAGTTTGGAGGTCAAACGCCCAAGAACGTCCAAGGCGTTCGAAAGATAGCCCCTAAGACGTTCATCGTATGTCATGTTGGGGTCAAGGCTATTTGGACGTCTTTTAGGTGTTTGTTTTGGATGAAATTTATGTGGAAGGTCTATGACATCTTAAGGTTTGTAATATCGTTAGAAACGTCCGGGTACGACTTCTAAAGGGCCCCACAAGAGGCCCCAAAAGAAGGACCCAAGGCTGCCTAAGACAATGCCTGGGCAGTGTCCCTTGACGGACCCAACGACGGATCCTTGGTCTCCCAACGGCCCGTCAAGCAGGTCTCGTTGAGGGGGAATTGCCTTGATCAGGTCTTAAGCCAAGATTTTTGGCTAAGTCATGGGCGACGGAGGCAGCCACGGCCCGTCATGGCCATGACGCCCCGTCGAGCCCCTCGTCGTGGGTGCCTACAGTTCTGGCAGCCTGCGTTCTGTTAAATAAAGGGGTGAATGGGAAATTCACCCCACGTCATAACTTGACTATAATAGGTTTATTTAGTTAATTTTAGGTGTATATAATTCTTCTAAAACGTGATCAACCCATTCACAAATCATCTCACATGTTTTAAGCCTTTCCCTCCAAAAATGTTCTCTCTAAAACCACCATTGTTGGTGAAGCTCGAGAGCTGCTTGGAGATGGATTTTCTATGGATGAATCATGAAGTCTTAGAGGTTTTTAACTAGACAAAGGTATGGCAATCCTTCATCTTCAAGTAACCTTTCACTTGGAGAGTTCTTCTCAATGTTTTTCAAAGAAATCTTATGATCAAGTTTCCAATCTTCCAATCTAGCCATGGGTTCTTTCTCAAAACGTTTTTAATGATTAAATCATGATGAATTGAAGTTAATACAATTATTTGAATGTGATTTCACTCCAATTGCATGACGAACCCATTTCCTTCCAAAATTGGTTTAGCTCTTGCATGGGCTTTGTGATTATGGTTTGTTCTTGATTAATTGGTGATTCTCTTACGTTGAATTGCTTGTGGTTATTGTTATTTACATTAATTGATGCTGAATTGATGATGATAAGTCCATGATGATAAATATATGAAGATTTGAATATGAATAGCCTATGTTTCTACATGTTGTCTTGAAGTCGATTATCGGTTGTGTAGACTCTTGATTATGTATGAACTGTTGTAGCTACTGTTTTAGGGTGATGTAATGGATGAATTTTGTAAGTATAAATCCTTAATGTTAAAATTAAGAAAGGTTTGCATGAATTGATATATATTACCTTAGGCTATGAAGTCAAGAAGCTAAGTTGTGATGGATCTGGAATTGTGATTAGATGAAGCATGATTTAGTATTGATTTCTTATCTAATTAGCTACTGCATAATGAGTATATTATTGATGAAATATGAATGATGATCAAAGCCTTAGATAGTTCTTAGTATTTGTAAAGTCTTCTATACTCTAGCAAATTGATGGTTTCTTATATGTTTAAAGTACATTTAGCTACTGCCATATATGTGTTTTATTGATGAATAAGGTGTATTGATCAATGATGATCAAAGGGTGAAAAATTGGTAAGAATGCTTAATTCCTCTACTCTTTTACTTCTCTATTCTTCTATGATAATGTTGATGAAGCCTTGTATGGCATTGTGTGGTATGGTCCACTTATGGTGGCGGTGTTTACTTTATTGTCATTACATATGTGTTGAACATGGTTTTCAAGGCAAATTGATGAACTTATGAAAATGTGCTTAAGACAATAGTATGAGAAGCTTAAGCCTACTTTCCTATTCTAGTTGTGAATTAGGTTGTGTAGCTATTATTGAGCATGTGTATATTCATGTTAGGGTAAAGTATAGGTGCTGCCCTTGATGTTTGCAAATGGTTAATAACCCCTTACCTATGTACCCCTTATATGAAAGTGTAAATAGCTAAAGTTAGGAGTCTTGGTTATATTGTATATATTGTCTTGTCTCCTATGCTATTATGTGTTGTGTGCTATGTTCTTGGAAGTATAATGTGGTCTAATAGGGTGGATGACTTGAGAAGTTATTGATAGCCATTATGTGATCATGTTGGTCAATGTACACACATCCTCACTTACATGCATGTTACAAGTAGTACAAGTCATTGTGTCTAAATGAAAGGTAGTTCTCATATTCACTAGTGTCTACTACTATGCATATTAAGGTGATGTTTATGAAAGTATGATTTGCATTTCCTTACTAGGAGGACTTGATAGATGTACTAGTATGGGCAAGGGTATGGGACCTTGTCTATACATTGCACATGTGTATCTTGATAGGATAATTCCTAGGTTTGGTTATTATGTATATGAAGGATGATTATTTGAACATGTTATGAATATGATGTATATGATATGATGAAGTATGAATGCGTATAGTGTATTAATAGGTTTATATGAAAGTATTGCTCATATAGTTATGCCTATAGACTTATGCATTGATATATGAACATGTGTGACATTATGTGTTATGTGAAAGGTTTGCTCACATCTATGTATACACTCACACACATGGATGATCTGGTTAGTGAGAGGGGCCTTGCTAGCGGTGCCCAACAATACTCCAAAACTAGATAGGTGCTTGAATATGCTATAAGCATATGAATGATGAATAACCTAAGCCTATGTTTTTACAAAAAAAGGTAATGAAGACTTTTCAATAAAGGGAACTTAGCTTAGCACCGAGTGAACTTGACATTGAGAGGTGTTGACTTTCTTTGGAGGAAGATTCACCATTTGTCCCTTATAGAGTGTTAACTTCCCTTAGAGAAATACTCACCTATTGACCTACATGATGTGTTGACTTTCCTTGAGGAAGATTCACTCATGTTTTCTCATGAGGTGAGGCCCCATTACCAAATGGTATGTAGAGGGAATACCTATCTCTTAGTTCCATAAATTATGCTTGCCACATAGGATCTAGCAAAGTGAATTCACTTAGGATGCTAGGATGTATGTTAATGTTCTACCTTGGCTAGGTAGGAACACCTTCCTTTGGTGTAAGGCTCTACAACACCAAATTCCATGTTTAGCACTCATGGTCTTAGTGTCGGTTAAGGCTATGGTTTCCCTAAAGGTAAAATGGACAATGGAAGAAATTGAATAGGATCCTAATTAAGAGGACTTAAGGTAAGTTACTTAGGATATATGGAAGTAATGAACCCATCCTGACATTGCACAAGTGACTCCTTATGAAGTCTTACAAAGGTGCCCTAATGCATATGATTATGTATGTGTCCATTATGTATGATATTGTAGTCTTGGTTTGGCTATGTCTATATTGCACTTTACTTATATGATGGCATGTGTTGTCTTGTGTAGATGCTAAGTATGGACTTCTCTTGTGTTCCTAAAGTGATACATTGCACCAAGTATCCCTAAAGGATTACTTAGGAGGCTAATGAATTAAGAGTAAGGTTTCACTATAAAGGTGATGGAGTTTACTGTTAAGTGACCCCAGATTGTACTTAAATTCTATATGTGCTTTTCTATGATGTTTGGCCTTTGATTGTGTTTCTATGAAGTATGTGGGTGATATAAATGCTATTGATAAAGGTTTTATGATGATTTACTCAAAATGGCATGAATTATGATTTCGAAGAAAATGTCCCTTTTAATGCATGTTTTTGCATGGTTGCCATACTTAGTACATTCTTGTGCTAATCCCATTCTTCTCTACTTTTTACACAAAGTGTAGGTGATGGAGGCTTAAGGGATGTCTTGAATGGTGGAGCTTGATAGATGATTCCCAAGCTCAATGAAAGGAATCCTTAAAGTTCAAGGATGTCCTACTTATGTCTTTAATGTAAAGTCTTTAAATACTGTATAGTTATGTAATGTGTCTTACGGGCCGTGTCCCTAATGTACTCTAAAGTTATCGAGTCTACGATGGCAAAGAGACTTAGAGTCTAAATATGTATTATGACTTATGTTTTATATATATATGATATGATGTTTCTAGCATATGATGTGCTATGAAAAGTTTTAAATTTTCCGCTAAATTTACTATGCCAATCCAATGAATGATATGAGAGGCTTGTCTTAGACCTCCGAGAGGTCGACGACGCCGGTTACAATCAAAGATTGTATCCTATCTTCTAGGGTATAGTTTCGGGTTGTGACATTGCCTTTGGACTACTTGACACGGTCGAACGACGTCGCCCGTGGCATGCCATTATAGCCCTTGGGCAGCATACACGGTCGGACGACGTCGGGCGTGGCATGCCATCATCGCCTTTAGACTAGTTGACACGGTCGAACGACGTCGGGCGTGGCATGCCATCATTGCCCTTGGGCAGCACACACAGTCGAACAATGTCGGTCGTGGCATGCCATCATCGCCTTTGGACTACTTGACATGGTCGAACAATGTCGGGCGTGGCAAGCAATCATCGCCTTTGGACTACTTGACACGGTCGGATGACGTCGAGCGTGGCATGCCATCATCGCCCTTGGATAGCACGCACGGTCAAACGACGTCGGGTGTGGCATGTCATCATTGCCCTTGGGCAGCACGCACGGTCGGACGACATCGGGCGTAACATGTCATCATCGACTTTGGACTAGGTGACACGACTGGACGACGTCGCGCGTGGCGTGCCATCATCGCCCTTGGGCAGCACACACGGTAGGACGACGTCGGGCGTGGCATTCCATCATCGCCCTTGGACAGCACGCACGGTCGGACGACATCGGGCATGGCATGCCATCATGGCCCTTTGACAGCACACACGGTTGGACGACGTCGGGCGTGGCATTCCATCATCGTCCTTGGACTGCACGCACGGTCTAACGACGTCGGGCGTGCCAAGCAATCATCACCCTTGGGCAGCACACACGGTTGGACTACATCGGGCGTGGCATTCCATTATCGCCCTTGGGCAGCACACATGGTCGGACGACGTCGAATGTGGTAGTCCATCATCTCTCTTGGACAGCACGCACGGTCGAACGATGTCGGGCGTGGCATGCCATCATTGCCCTCTGACAGCACACACGGTCGGACGACGTCGGGCGTGGCATGCCATCATCGCCCCTTGACTGCACGCAAGGTCGAGCGACGTCGGGCATGACATGCCATCATCACCGTTGGACAGCACGCATGGTCGGATGACGTCGGGCAGTGCATGTCATCATCGCCCTTGGGCAGCACTCACGGTCATACGACGTCGGGAGTGGCATGCCATTATCGCCCTGGGACAGCACGCATGGTCAGACGACGTCAGGCGTGGCATGCCATCATGGCCCTTTGACAAAACACACGATCCGACGAAGTCGGGCGTGGAATGCCATCATCGCCCTTGGACTGCACGCAAGGTCGAATGACGTCGAGAGTGACATGCCATCATCGCCCTTGGGCAGCACACACAGTCGGACTTCGTTGGGCGTGGCATGCCATTATCGTCTTTGGGCAACACACACGGTCGGACGATGTCGGACGTGGCATACCATCATCGCCCTTGGACAGCATGCACGGTCGGACGACGTCGGGTGTGGCATGCCATCATGGCCCTTTGACATCACACACGGTCAGACGACGTCGGGCGTGGCATACCATCATCGCCCTTGGGCAGCACACACGGTCGGACGACGTCGGACGTGGCATGCCATCATCGCCCTTGGACTGCATGCACGGTCGTACGACGTCGGGCGTGGCATGCCATCATCCCCTTGGACAGCATGTACGGTCGGATGACGTCAGGCGTGGCATGCCATCAATGCCTTTGGACTACTTGACACGGTCGGACGACGTCAGGCGATGCATGCCATCATCGCCTTTGGACTAGGTGACATGATCGGACGACATCGTGCGTGGCATGCCATCATGGCCCTTGGGCAGCACACATGGTCAGACAACGTCGGGTGTGGCATGCCATCATCGCCCTTGGGAAGCACACACGGTCAGACGACGTTGGGCGTGGCATGCCATCATCGCCCTTAGACTGCACGCACGGTCGAATGACATCAGGCGTGGCATGCCATCATCGCCCTTGGACAGCACGCACGGTCGAATGACATCAGGCGTGGCATGCCATCATCGCCCTTGGACAGCACGCACGATCGGACGACGTCGGGCGTGGTATGCCATCACTGCCTTTGGACTACTTGACACGGTCGGACGACGTCGGGCGATGCATGCCATCATCGCCTTTGGACTAGGTGACACGGTCGGACGACGTCGAGCGTTGCATGCTATCGTCGCCCTTGGGCAGCACACACGGTCAGACGACGTCGGGCATGGCATGCCATCATCGCCCTTGGACAGCATGTACGGTTGGATGACGTCAGGCGTGGCATGCCATCAATGCCTTTGGACTACTTGACACGGTCGGACGACGTCAGGCGATGCATGCCATCATCGCCTTTGGACTAGGTGACACGATCGAACGACATCGTGCGTGGCATGCCATCATGGCCCTTGGGCAGCACACATGGTTAGACAACGTCGGGTGTGGCATGCCATCATGGCCCTTTGACATCACACACGGTCGGACGACGTCGGGCGTGGCATACCATCATCGCCCTTGGGCAGCACACACGGTCGGACGACGTCGGACGTGGCATGCCATCATCACCCTTGGACTGCATGCATGGTCGTACGACGTCGGGCGTGGCATGCCATCATCGCCCTTGGACAGCATGTACGGTCGGATGACGTCAGGCGTGGCATGCCATCAATGCCTTTGGACTACTTGACACGGTCGGACGACGTCGGGCGATGCATGCCATCATCGCCTTTGGACTAGGTGACACGGTCGGACGATGTCGGGCGTTGCATGCTATCGTCGCCCTTGGGCAGCACACACGGTCAGACGACGTCGGGCGTGGCATGCCATCATCGCCCTTGGGCAGCACACACGGTCAGACGACGTCGGGCGTGGCATGCCATCATCGCCCTTGGGCATCACACACGGTCAGACTACGTTGGGCGTGGCATGCCATCATCGCCCTTGGACAGCACGCACGGTCGGACGACGTCAGGCGTGGCATGCTATCATCGCCCTTGGACTGCCCGCATGGTCGGACGATGTTTGGAGTGGCATGCCATTATCGCCCTTGGGCAGCACACACGGTCGGACAATGTCGGGCGTCGCATGCAATCATGGCCCTTTGACAACACACACGGTAGGACGACATCGGGCGTTGCATGCCATCATCGTCCTTGGACTGCACGCATGATAGAATGATGTCTGGCGTGGCATGCCATCATCACCCTTCTCGACCACACGGTCAGACGACATGGGGCATGACATGCTATTATGGCCCTTCGACAGCACACATAGTTGGACGATCCGGCATTGCATGCCATCATCACCCTTAGACTGCACGCACGGTCGGACGACGTCGGGCATGACATGCTATCCTGGACCTTGGGCAGCACACACGGTCGGACGACGTCGAGTGTGGCATGCCATCATCGCCCTTGGACTGCACGCATGGTCGAACGACGTCGGGCGTGGTATGCCATCATCGCCCTTGGACAGCACGCACGTTCAGACGACGTCGGGCGTGGCATGCCATCAATGACTTTGGACTACTTGACACGGTCAGACGACGTCGGGCGATGCATGCCATCATCGCCTTTGGACTAGGTGACACGGTCGGACGACGTCAAGCGTTGCATGCCATCATCGCCCTTGGGCAGCACACACGGTCACACGACGTCGGGCGTGGCATGCCATCATCGCCCTTGGGCAGCATACACGGTCAAACGACGTTGGGCGTGGCATGCCATCATCGCCCTTGGATATCACGCACGGTTAGATGACGGTAGTCATGGCAAGCCATCATCGCCCTTGGACTGCACGCACGATCAAACGACGTCTGGCGTGGCATGCCATCATCGCCCTTGGGCACCACATGGTCGGACGGCATCGGGCGTGGCATGCCATCATGGACCTTTGACAGCACATACAGTCGAACGACGTCGGGCGTTGCATGCCATCATCGTCCTTGGACTACACTTACGGTCGGACGACGTCGGGCGTGGCACTCCATCATGGCACTTGGACAGCACACAAGGTCAGACAACGTCGGCCGTGGCATGCCATCATGGCCCGTTGATAGCACACACGGTCGGACTACATCGGGCGTGGCATGCCATCATCTCCCTTGGACTGCACGCAATGTCGAACGACGTTGGGCGTGGCATGCCATCATAGCCTTTGGACTATTTAACACGGTCGGACGACGTCGGGCGTGGCATACCATTATCGCCTTTGGACTATTTGACACGGTCGGACGACGTCGGGCGTGGCATGCCATCATCGCCTTTGGACTAGTTAACACGGTCGGACGACGTCTTGCGTGGCATGCTATCATAGCCCTTGGACAGCACATATGGTCGGACGACGTCGGGCGTGGCATGTCATCATTGCCCTTGGATAGCACACACGGTCGGCCATTGTCGGGCGTGTCATGCCATCATAGCCCTTGGACAGCACACACAGTCGGTCGTCGTCGGACGTGCCTGCACACAACGGTTGGTCGTGGCTTGCCCACATCGGTCGTGGCTTGCGCGACATTGTTCGAGCTCTAGTCGAAACATGTGGATGTTCATGCCGTACATAAATCAAAGGAGTTTAAAATAACCTTCATTTATAACAAACATATTCATCTACTTTCCATTATCAATTCTCAACGTTTCCGCCTCACGTTGCTCATTCGTATCATTTTTCATTACTTTTATGGTTCGTACAATATTGAAACATCTTTTATTTGTGCAAATATGTAGCCTATCATTACTTTGACATGTTTAGAAGTGTTTTCGAGCATTTCCGTATTTTTCCGACATTTAATCATTATTTTATAATTTATTTTTATGGTTTATTATTTTTTACGTCTCGTTTTAAAATTTAAAATGTACTGAACTTTTTATTTTAAGGTTACTATATATTAATTTGTGAATTTTTTGTGTTGATTTCATATTTTTTCGATATTGTTCCTATTTGTTATTAATTTATTTCTAATCTTTTGGAAATTTCGGAAAAAAATAAAAATTAAAAACAATTGTTGAAAAATACTTTTTTTATATATAAAAGTCATTTGTGAAAGATAATGTGTGTTTGTATCTTAGAACGTGCATATTTGGGTTGTACATTTCCATTATGATTCTCTGGAAAATCCATGTCTACTCCTGTCACATGGGTAAAACTTTTTTAAGCATATATAAGTGGGGTAGAGGTGTTGGAGGCAGACTGAGGCGCAAGAAGGTGGACGGCATAGGCGTCCCGTGGTCTTAGTAGGCGTGTTGCGTGGGTGCTTGATGGCATGCATGGCTTGTCCATGCTACGCCGTTGGGCATTTACAAAAACACGCCAGCGATGTGAGTGAGGCGAAGGCAGGCGAACGTCACGGGCGTCCTGTGGGCTTAGTAGGCGTGCTGCATGGGCGCTTGATGGCATGC
>JABWTJ010000320.1:900000-920000 GCA_016801875.1 Solanum sitiens | reverse complement strand
CGGGCGTGGCATGCCATCATCGTCCTTGGGCAGCACACACAGTCGAACAACGTCAGGCGTGGCATGCCATCATCGCTCTTGGACAACACGCACGGTCGGATGATGGTAGGCATGGCATGCCATCATCTCCCTTGGACTGCACGCACGATCAAAAGACGTCTGGCGTGGCATGCCATCATCGCCCTTGGGCACCACACGGTCGGACGACATCGGGCGTGGCATGCCATCATGGACCTTTGACAGCACACACGGTCGGACGACGTCGAGCGTTGCATGCCATCATCGTCCTTGGACTGCACGCCCGGTCGGACGACGTCGGGCGTGGCACGCCATTATGGCGCTTGGACAGCACACACGGTCGGACGACGTCGGGCGTGGCATGCCATCATGGCCCTTTGACAGCACACCTGGTCGGACGACGTCGGGAGTGGCATGCCATCATCGCCCTTGGGCAGGACACACGGCCAAACAACGTTGGGCGTGGTATGCCATCATCACCCTTGGACTGCACGCACGATCAAACGACGTTTGGCGTGGCATGCCATCATCGCCCTTGGGCACCAATCGGATGGTATCGGGCATGGCATGCCATCATGGACCTTTAACAGCACATACGGTCGGACGACGTCGGGCGTTGCATGCCATCATCGTCCTTGGACTGCACGCACGGTCGGACGACGTCGGGCGTGGCACGCCATCATGGCGCTTGGACAACACACACGGTCGGACGACGTCTGGCGTGGCATGCCATCATGGCCCATTGACAGCACACATGGTCGGACGACGTCGGGTGTGGCATGCCATCATCTCCCGTGGACTGCACGCACGGTCGAACGACGTCGGGCGTGGCATTCCATCATTTCCTTTGGACTATTTGACAAGGTCGGACGACGTCGGGCGTGGCATGCCATCATCACCTTTGGACTATTTGACACGATCTGACGACGTCGAGCGTGGCATACCATCATCACCTTTGGACTAGTTGACACGGTCGGACGACGTCTGGCGTGGCATGCCATCATAGCCCTTGGACAACACACATGGTTGGAAGACGTCGGGCGTGGCATGTCATCATCGTCCTTGGACAGCACACACGGTCGGCCATTGTCGGGCGTGTCATGCCATCATATCCCTTGGACAGCACACACGATCGGCCGTCGTCGGACGTGCCTGCACACAACGGTTGGCCGTGGCTTGCCCGCATCGGTCGTGGCTTGCACGACATTGTTCGAGCTCTAGTCGAAACATGTGGATGTTCATGCCGTACATAAATCAAAGTACTTTAAAACAACCTTCAGGCATAACAAACATATTCATCTACTTTCCATTATCAATTCTCAACGTTTCCGCCTCACGTTGCTCATTCTTATTATTTTTCATCACTTTTATGGTTCGTACGATATTGAAACATCTTTTATTTGTGCAAATATGTATCCTATCATTACTTTGACATGTTTAGAAGTGTTTTCGAGCATTTCCGTATTTTTCCGACATTTAATCATTATTTTATAATTTATTTTTATGATTTATTATTTTTTACGTCTCGTTTTAAAAATTAAAATGTATTGAATTTTTTACTTTATGGTTACTATATATTAATTTGTGAATTTTCTGTGTTGATTTCATATTTTTTCGATATTTTTCCTATTTGTTATTAATTTATTTCTAATCTTTTGGAAATATCGGAAAAAAATAAAAATTAAAAACAATTGTTGAAAAATACTTTTTTTATATATAAAAGTCATTTGTGAAAGATAATGTGTGTTTGTACCTTAGAACGTGCATATTTGGGTTGTACATTTCCATTATGATTCTCTGGAAAATCCATGTCTACTCCTGTCACATGGGTAAAACGTTTTTAAGCATATATATGGGGGGTAGAGGTGTTGGAGGCAGACTGAGGCGCAGGAAGGCGGATGGCATAGGCGTCCCGTGGTCTTAGTAGGCATGTTGCGTGGGCGCTTGATGGCATGCATGGCTTGTCCGTGCAACGCCGTTGGGCGTTTACAAAAACACGCCGGCGACGTCGGCGGGGCGAGTGAGGCGAACGCAGGCGGACGTCACGGGCGTCCTGTGGGTTTAGTAGGCGTGCTGCGTGTGCGCTTGATGGCATGCATGGATCATCCGTGCTACGCCGTTGGGCATTTACAAAAACACGCCAGCGATACGAGTGAGGCGAAGGTAGGCGAACGTCACGGGCGTCCTCTGGGCTTAGTAGGCGTGCTGCGTGGGCGCTTGATGGCATGCATGGCTCATCCGTTCTACGCCGTTGGGCGTTTATAAAAACATGTCGGCGATGTCTTGAGGCGTTTGAGGTGAAAGTACGCGGACGTCAAGGGTGTCCTGTGGGATTAGTAGGCGTGATGGGTGGACGCTTGATGGCATGCATGGCTCGTTCGTGCTACGTCGTTGGGCTCTTACAAAAACATGTCGTCTGTAAGACCTTGAAAATAGCTTAGGTGTTCTAGAGCCTAACATGTTGGTTTTAGTGTTCTAATGTCCTAAATGTGTTTAATATGTGGTATATAGGCAGTAGCTAAAGTATTAGAGGTGTTGGAAGTCAAACGTCAAGGGATGACTAAGACGTTTGACGACTAAGTCACCTAAATGTCTCTTATGTGGTTGTATGTGTTTATGTGTGCTTCATGGTGTTTTAAGGTTCTTAATAGATTTATTATAGCATTTATAGTCAGTGGTTAAAGTTTCGTGAAGTTTGGAGTTCAAATGATCAAGAACGTCCAAGGCATTCGAAAGATGTGCCTTGAGTCGACCTTGTGCGTCTAGGCGAGTTTCATCGAGTTTTGTGTGTTCGTTTTGATCGAAATTCATGTTAGAGGTGTTAAACTCATAGATGGTCATATTTAGGTTGGAAAAGTCCGGGAAATTATCCCCAAGGACCATCAAAGGGTCCTTCAGGAAAGGACCCAAAACTTGTTGGCAGGCTGTCCCATACAGCATTGGCGATGGAGCTGTCGACGGCCTGTCATGGCTGTGACGCCCCGTCACAAGGGTTCCGTCGTGGGGGACTTGTCCAAGGGTGTAGGGGGAACCCTTGTCAATCCAAAGGATCTTGAAATGGAGGTCCATGATGGACCGTTTCACCCATGACGGCCCATCACAGGCAGGTCGTCATGGCCTTGTCTCCTGCGCAGAATTTTCTGCCAAGTTAGGGGTGAACTTGCAAATTCACCCCATGTCTATATAAGAGTCTAGGCGGTTTATTAGGGGTATTATGGGTATTTTAAATGAGTATATAAGTGTTTAACACTTAGAATAATTCATTCTTCTAAAAATCAAAACACAAAGTCTCTAAGAAATCCCAAAAACTCCATTGAAGACTTCATTGAAGAGACAGCTTGGTGAGGGGTTCTTGAGTTGAAATTCTTCAACAAAGTGAAGAATTATCATCCTTGAGGTATGTTTTTTGATCCTTGAAACTTATTTCATCAAGGAGCCCAATTCTCAAGATGTTTTTCAAAGTTTTCTAAAGTGAATTGTCTAATTTCTATTCTAAATCATGGGTTCTTGCATGAAACGTTTTCAATTGTTAAGATATGATATTATTGAAGTTTAATTGATGTTTTACAATGAAATTCTCCATGAACCCTTGATGTTCTCAAATCTCTAAATTTCACTAAAATATGGGTTATGTGATTATGTCTTGAGATTGATGAATTCATGTGTATATTGCTATGGGCTTTTGATTCATGTATATATTATGTATGAATGATGTATAGGATGTGTCAATTTGATTAATTGAATAATGAATACTCTTAGATCTATTGCATGTTAAGCTTGTTGAATCGATGTGAACTTAATGCTTACAAATTCTAGTGTAGTTTTCTATGGGTTATCTATTGATGTAAGTATTGTATTCCATTGATGTATATTTGGTCTTAGATTGATAAATCTATATTGAATTGACTTAGATTCATTGAGTATTATGGTTTATCCTTTGAATTATTGTTCATGGCCATGGGTAAGGACCTTGTGATGTTAAATTGGTTGATTTGGCATTGAATTGAGTTGTGGATATGGGGATGAGGGTATGCTGCCCCGTTTTCTTTAATTTGATATTAATTATACTTTGATTCTATTGTGATTGGTATGGTCCACTTATGGTGGCGGTGTTATGTGAATTGATGTGGCCTTGTCGGCGTTACTTTATGCAATATGATGATCATGGCCTTGTCGGCATTAATTGAAGTATATTATGATTATGTGATATATGATAATGTCTATATACATGTGAAGTTATATAGTCATGTATTTATTCTTCTAGTTATATTGCCTTAAGTCATTATGTTAGACTTTGACTTGACATTATGAGTATAGTGTTAGGGTTAAGTCTTGGTTATTCCTACTTGACATTGTGAGTCTATGTGGAGTATATTAACGATGTTATGATGATATATAGGATGATTTGAAGATGTTAGGTTATTTTAGAAGTGTTTCTAGAATGAGTTGTATTATGGGTTAAAAGTGAAGTATGTGATGTCTTGTCTTGGTTGACTTGTATCTCTTACTTGATGTATATATGGTTATGAGTATGTGATGTCTTGATATAGGGTGTTATAACTCTTAGTCTTGAATAAATAAATATAGGTGAGACCTTAATGATAAGAAGGTCAAGTTTATGTGGAACCTTGTACTTAGTGGCGAGGTTATAAATTGTGAAGTAGTTAGCCGTAATGGTATCCTTCATGTTATGAGTGATGGACTTAGGGATGATTGGCTGGAACGGCATCATATCATACCTTTGGAAAATCGCTATGAGCTTGTTGTCGCTAAAGTGAGATATGCCCTAGTGGAACTTGCTTTGGTGGGGTGAATGTAAAGGGGGTCATGAACTAGATAAGGGACCTATTTATATGAACCTTAATGTGAATTAATCTATGAGAACAAAGGCTAGCACCGAGTGAGTATGAGTAAGGGGGAAGTGGATTCAATTAAATAAGAGATTGAATGCTTCGTACACTCTTCATATTCCTTAACCATGTGCCTACATGGGATGTGTCCACGTTCTACCATTGGCAAGTAGAACAACCTCATCGAAGTAGGATAGAACTTCGGATTCCATGTCTTGCTACCATGGTCTATGTCGGTTATTGCCTATTCTCATCATGTGGAATACCTATTAGCATTAGATAAGTTTATGAGGTTTAGGTGGTGGTATGGGACGCTATCTAGACATTGCACAATAGACTTTGAAGGTGTTATGTGGAGTTTCTAGGTCTTGTCCAAAGACCATTATGTGATCCATTATGTGAGTGTCTTATGTGATGCTTTATGTGAGTGTCTTAGGTGATGTATGAGTCTTAATGAACTAATGAACTAATGACCTATGTTAGTAACTATGTAAATGATTAAGTACCTATGTAAGTGACTTAAGCATTCCTTAGCTAAAGTGTGAGGAGGACATGAAAGGATGGTTTCTTCATGTCTTATCTTTGGAAGTCTTGAGGATGACTCTAGTTAGGGAAGTTGGTTAATCTTGTTGACATGATCTAAACCTTAGGAAGTCTTAAGGACTATTTAGGTAATCTTGGAGAGGTCATTGTACTATGGACTTTATCTTCTTGATTTACTTAAGTAGGTCTTTTGATAGGCTTTGGAAGGAGAATGTCTTCTATTCTAAGTGTTAGTGTGTTTAGTGAGAACAATTCTATTTGAGGTAGTCTATTGGATCTCGTGTGTGTGTGTGAAAAGGATTGTATGGGCGGTCGCTCCACACTTATTCGAGTGAGACTTAGAGTCACCTTAGGTAGAAGAATCTTACATAGATGTTTATGATTGTTTTCTAAGTGTCGTTTAGGCACATCTAGAGAGGGTGTATGGGCGGTCTCTCTTTTTGTGACTTAAGTGAATCTTAGGATGACTTTAAGTGAGGATATTACATGCTAGGAAGACTTAGGGTGAAGGATGAAGTGATTCACTATAACAGTGAATTAATTCACTGTACAGTGAATATAGCTCACTGTAAAGTGAGTCTTTAAGATGCTATCTTATGTTTAATGTTATCTTATGTGTTTCTTAATTGCTAAATGATGTTCTTATGTTTAATCTATGATTTCTAAAGGAAAAGATGCGTGTTTCCAATAAAGTCCGTTTTCATGATTTTATGCATATAGCCATACTTAGTACATGTGGTTGTACTAATTCCATGCTTTATTTTCTATCTATAGTCCTTGGTAGGTAAGGATCTTGGAGAAGAAGACTTGGGCTTAGAAGATTCGTCCGAGTAGAAGAGTTCAAGTATGTCCTCATTGTTTCGAGGGCATATATGTCGTTTTATGTTTCTTTTATGAAGTATTGTACAAGACTATGTTATTTCTATTTTTCGTATTAAAGTACTCTTGTGTCGTAAGTTGATGAGATTGAGACTTAGTATTACTATGAAAAGTTTTAATTCCGCACTACTTTTCATTATGTATATGCGATGAATGATATGAATGAGGCTTGTCTTAGAACTCTGAGAGTTCGACGACGCCGGTCGCAATCCAAGATTGCACCCTATCTTCTAGGGTATGGTCTTGGATTGTGACAAAGTTGGTATCTGAGCATAGGATGGTGAAAGTAGTATTAGGTATCAAAAAGTCTCATCAAGTCACGTCTAGTAGAGTCTTGACCATCGGTGTGAGTCGCGACACATCTATGGGCGAGAGGCTATAGGACAATAGAGTTTCCCTTTTTTTCTACTCCTATATCGTGCGGTAGAGTAATGTTATGATTATCCTTCTTATGAGTTTCCTTGTGTTTGCTAGGAGATGAATACTAGGAGGATGGCCGCTAGAAGATTGGAAGAGGAGAGGGTGAATGAGGAGGTTCCTCAAGTTGAGCAAGTTGAGCAAGTTGCTCAAGATGAGCAAGTTGCTCAAGATGAGCAAGGTGTCCAAGATAGGCAAGGTGATGAAGTGCCTCCCCAAGGTGATCACGTTCCTAATGTGGATGGAGGTGATGAGGTACCGGAGTTGTCTAATAGGGTGATTGGAGAGGCTTTGATGGCTTTAGCTCAAGCCGTAACTACTCAAATCAATTTGAGTATGGTGCCTAGGGTTATGGAGAGCACTATGACTTCTAGGTTGAGAGACTTTGTGAGGATGAATCCTCCTATCTTTCATGGCTCTAAGGTGAATGCGGATCCCCAAGAGTTTCTTGATGGTGTGTACAAAGTTTTGAGTGCTATGGGGGTTACATCTAGGGAGAAGGTGGAGTTGGCTTCTTATCAATTGAGAGATGTGTCTCAAATTTGGTACACTCAATGGAAGGACAATAGGCCGGAATATTCGGGTCCTATTGAGTGGAAAGAGTTTAAGGGAGCTTTTCTTGGCAAGTACTTTCCCCGAGAGAGAAGAGAAGTCAAGGTGGAGGAGTTTATTAATCTCAAGCAAGGCAACATGAGTGTTGAGGAGTACTCTTTGAAATTCTCAACATTGTCTATGTATACTCCTTCTCTTGTGTCCAATCCAAGAGATGAAATGAGTCGCTTTTGTACCGGAGTAGCCGACTTGGTGAAGGAAGAATTTCGTACCGCTATGCTTCATGATAATATGACCCTATCTAGACTCATGGTGTATGCACAATCTATTGAGGAGTCTAAGCTTAGAAGGATGGCTAGAAGTTTGAAAAGGGGTGTTGCTAGTGATCAAGAGCAACCTAGGTTCAAAAAGAGGGTTCAAACTCAAGATGTGCCTAGTGTTCCTAAGAAGAAGTTTGAGAAAGGAGGTGGTTCTAAGGATGGCAAGCCTACTTGTGCCAAGTGTGGCAAGAAACACTATGGTGAGTGTCTTGTGGGTACCGGGAATTGCTTTGGTTGTGGTAAGGGAGGACATAAGGCTAGAGATTGTCCTATGATTGCTTCTAGAGGTAGAGAGGGTAAGCAAGTTGAGCCTAGTGTTCCAAAGGAAGATGTGCACTCCGAACTAGAATTGAGAAGTCGGGTGATGGTGATGATGATGTTGGTAAGTTCTTATTTTTCTTTTGATAGTATGAGTTCCTTCTAAGTGGGGGAGTATGGCTTGTAGATGGGATAGAAGTTATTGAATTGTTGCATGTTCATGATGTTTAGGAGTTTGGTTGAAATTGAATTTTATTTACTTCTTGCATTGTGTGTTTTATGAAGCTTTGATCATGTTGTATGATGTGTTTACATGATGTTATCTTGCATTTTAGCATGTTTATATAAAGAATTGCCTAAATATTGCATTTTCGAAAAGTTGCTGAAATCACTGTTGCCTGATGAACTGCTCACTGTAATTTTTTTGTAAAAATGGCTATTTGATTCTTTGGTCTAAAATTCTTGTAATGTGGTTAGAACTGATGTATATGAGTATGATGTTGAATATAAAATGAGTTTTTGCTATTTGGATTGAAGCATGTGAGTTTTGTAGCATAATGAGTTATATAATTGTTTTCTAGTTTCTTGTTGTGTTGTGAATCTCTTGATTAGGTGAAATTGATGATTTCTTCTTCATAATGTGTTGTATGGTTTGTTATGTGCTGCTAGTTGAATCTCTAATCTTGGAAGTGTTCGGAGAGTGGCAAGTGTCATTCGAGGACGAATGTTGTCCAAGTGGGGGAGATTGTAAGACCTTGAAAATAGCTTAGGTGTTCTAGAGCCTAACATGTTGTTCTTAGTGTTCTAAGGTCCTAAATGTGTTTAATATGTGGTATATAGGCAGTAGCTAAAGTATTAGAGGTGTTGGAAGTCAAACGTCAAGGGATGACTAAGACATTTGACGACTAAGTCACCTAAATGTCTCTTATGTGGTTCTATGTGTTTATATGTGTTTAATGTTGTTTTAAGGTTCTTAATAGAGTTATTATAGCATGTATAGTCAGCGGTTAAAGTTTCATGAAGTTTGGAGTTCAAACGATCAAGAACGTCCAAGGCATTCGAAAGATGTCCCTTGAGTCGACCTTGTACGTCTAGGCAACTTTCATCGAGTTTTATGTGTTCGTTTTGATAGAAATTCATGTGAGAGGTGTTAAACTCATAGATGTTCATATTTAGGTTGGAAAAGTCCGGGAATGTATCCCCAAGGACCATAAAAGGGTCCTTGAGGAAAGGACCCAAAACCTGTTGGCAGGCTGTCCCAGACAGCCTTGGCGACAGAGCTGTCGACGGCCCGTCATGGCTGTGACGCCCCGGCACAAGGGTTCCGTCATGGGGGCCTTGTCCAAGGGTGTAGGGGGAACCCTTGGCAAGCCAAAGGAATTTGAAATGGAGGTCCATGACGGACCGTTTCACCCATGACGGCCTATCACAGGCAGGTCGTCATGGCCTTGTCTCCTGCGCAGAATTTTCTGCCAAGTTAGGGGTGAACTTGTAAATTCACCCCATGTCTAAATAAGAGTCTAGGCGGTTTATTAGGGGTCTTATGGGTATTTTAGATGAGTATATAAGTGTTTAACACTTAGAATAATTCATTCTTCTAAAAATCAAAACACAAAGTCTCTAAGAAATCCCAAAACCTCCATTGAAGACTTCATTGAAGAGGCAGCTTGGTGAGGGGTTCTTGAGTGGAAATTCTTCAACAAAGTGAAGAATTATCATCCTTGAGGTATGGTTTTTGATCGTTGAAATTTATTTCATCAAGGAGCCCAATTCTCAAGATGTTTTCAAAGTTTTCTAAAGTGAATTGTCTAATTTCTATTATAAATCATGGGTTCTTGCATGAAACGTTTTCAATTGTTAAGATATGATATTATTGAAGTTTAATTGATGTTTTCCAATGAAATTCTCCATGAACCCTTGATGTTCTCAAATATCTAAATTTCACTAAAATATGGGTTATGTGATTATGTCTTGAGATTGATGAATTCATGTGTATATTGCTATGGGCTTTTGATTCATGTATATATTATGTATGAATGATGTATAGGCTTTTCAATTTGATTAATTGAATATGAATACTCTTAGATCTATTGCATGTTAAGCTTGTTGAATCGATGTGAACTTAATGCTTACAAATTCTAGTGTAGTTTTCTATGGGTTATCTATTAATGTAAGTATTTATTCCATTGATGTATATTTGGTCTTAGATTGATAAATATATATTGAATTGACTTAGATTCACTGAGTATTATGGTTTCTCCTTTGAATTATTTTTCACGGCCATGGGTAAGGGCCTTGTGATGTTGAATTGGTTGATTTGGCATTGAATTGAGGTGTGGATATGGGGATGAAGGTATGCTGCCCCGTTTTCATTAATTTGATATTAATTATACTTTGATTCTATTGTGATTGGTATGGTCCACTTATGGTGGCGGTGTTATGTGAATTGATGTGGCCTTGTCGGCGTTACTTTATGCAATATGATGATCATGGCCTTGTCGGCATTAATTGAAGTATATGATGATTATGTGATATATGATAATGTCTATATACATGTGAAGTTATATAGTCATGTATTTATTCTTCTAGTTATATTGCCTTAAGTGATTATGTTAGACTTTGACTTGACATTATGAGTATAGTGTTAGGGTTAAGTCTTGGTTATTCCTACTTGACATTGTGAGTCTATGAGGAGTATATTAACGATGTTATGATGATATATAGGATGACTTGAAGATGTTAGGTTATTTTAGAAGTGTTTCTAGAATGGCTTGTATTATGGGTTAAAAGTGAAGTATGTGATGTCTTGTCTTGGTTGACTTGTATCTCTTACTTGATGTATATATGGTTATGAGTATGTGATGTATTGATATAGGGTGTTATAACTCTTAGTCTTGAATAAATAAATATAGGTGAGACCTTAATGATAAGAAGGTCAAGTTTATGTGGAACCTTGTACTTAGTGGCGAGGTTATGAATTGTGAAGTATTTAGCTGTAATGGTATCCTTCATGCTATGAGTGATGGACTTAGGGATGATTGGATGGAACGGCATCATATCATACCTTAGAAAAATCGCTATGAGCTTCTTGTCGCTAAAGTCAGATATGCCCTAGTGGAACTTGCTTTGGTGGGGTGAATGTAAAGGGGGTCATGAACTAGATAAGGGACCTATTTATATGAACCTTAATGTGAATTAATCTATGAGAACAAAGGCTAGTACCGAGTGAGTATGAGTAAGGGGGAAGTAGATTCAATTAAATAAGAGATTGAATGCTTCGTACACTCTTCATATTTCTTAACCATGTGCCTACATGGGATGTGTCCAAGTTCTACCATTGGCAAGTAGAACAACCTCATCGAAGTAGGATAGAACGTCGGATTCAATGTCTTGCTACCACGGTCTATGTCGGTTATTGCCTATTCTCATCATGTGGAATACCTATTAGCATTAGATAAGTTTATGAGGTTTAGGTGGTGGTATGGGACGCTATATAGACATTGCACAATAGACTTTGAAGTTGTTACGTGGAGTTGCTAGGTCTTGTCCAAAGACCATTATGTGATCCATTATGTGAGTGTCTTATGTGATGCTTTATGTGAGTGTCTTAGGTGATGTATGAGTCTTAATGAAATAATGAAATAATGACCTATGTTAGTAACTATGTAAGTGATTAAGTACCTAATCTAAGTGACTTAAGCATTCCTTAGCTAAAGTGTGAGGAGGACATGAAAGGATGGTCTCTTCATGTCTTATCTTTGGAAGTCTTGAGGATGACTCTAGTTAGGGAAGTTGGTTAATCTTGTTGACATGATCTAAACCTTAGGAAGTCTTAAGGACTATTTAGGTAATCTTGGAGAGGTCATTGTACTATGGACTTTATCTTCTTGATTTACTTAATTAGGTCTTTTGATAGGCTTTGGAAGGAGAATGTCTTCTATTCTAAGTGTTAGTGTGTTTAGTGAGAATGATTCTATTTGAGGTAGTCTATAGGATCTCGTGTGTGTGTGTGAAAGGGATTGTATGGGCGGTCGCTCCACACTTACTCGAGTGAGACTTAGAGTCACCTTAGGTAGAAGAATCTTACATAGATGTTTATGATTGTTTTCTAAGTATGTATGTGACTCATCGTAGGTAATCTTATGGGTCGTTTAGGCACATCTAGAGAGGGTGTATGAGCGGTCTCTCTTTGTGTGACTTAAGTGAATCTTAGGATGACTTTAAGTGAGGATATTACATGCTAGGAAGACTTAGGGTGAAGGATGAAGTGATTCACTGTAACAGTGAATTAATTCACTGTACAGTGAATATAGCTCACTGTAAAGTGAGTCTTTAAGATGCTATCTTTGGTTTAATGTTATCTTATGTGTTTCTTAATTGCTAAATGATGTTCTTATGTTTAATCTATGATTTCTAAAGGAAAAGATGCGTGTTTCCAATAAAGTCCGTTTTCATGATTTTATGCATATAGCCATACTTAGTACATGTGGTTGTACTAATTCCATGCTTTATTTTCTATCTATAGTCCTTGGTAGGTAAGGATCTTGGAGAAGAAGACTTGGGCTTAGAAGATTCGTCCGAGTAGAAGAGTTCAAGTATGTCCTCATTGTTTCGAAGGCATATATGTCGTTTTATGTTTCTTTTATGAAGTATTGTACAAGACTATGTTATTTCTATTTTTCGTATTAAAGTACTCTTGTGTCGTAAGTTGATGAGATTGAGACTTAGTATTACTATGAAAAGTTTTAATTCCACACTACTTTTAATTATGTATATGCGATGAATGATATGAATGAGGCTTGTCTTAGAACTCTGAGAGTTCGACGACGCCGGTCGCAATCCAAGATTGCACCCTATCTTCTAGGGTATGGTCTTGGGTTGTGACAAAGTTGGTATCAGAGCATAGGATGGTGAAAGTAGTATTAGGTATCAAAAAGTCTCATCAAGTCATGTCTAGTAGAGTCTTGACCATCGGTGTGAGTCGCGACACATCTATGGGCGAGAGGCTATAGGACAATAGAGTTTCCCTTTTTTTCTACTCCTATATCGTGCGGTAGAGTAATGTTATGATTATCCTTCTTATGAGTTTCCTTGTGTTTGCTAGGAGATGAATACTAGGAGGATGGCCGCTAGAAGATTGGAAGAGGAGAGGGTGAATGAGGAGGTTCCTCAAGTTGAGCAAGTTGAGCAAGTTGCTCAAGATGAGCAAGGTGTATAAGATAGGCAAGGTGATGAAGTGCCTCCCCAAGGTGATCATGTTCCTAATGTGGATGGAGGTGATGAGGTACCGGAGTTGTCTAATAGGGTGATTGGAGAGGCTTTGATGGCTTTAGCTCAAGCCGTAACTACTCAAATCAATTTGAGTATGGTGCCTAGGGTTATGGAGAGCACTATGACTTCTAGGTTGAGAGACTTTGTGAGGATGAATCCTCCTATCTTTCATGGCTCTAAGGTGAATGAGGATCCCCAAGAGTTTCTTGATGGTGTGTACAAAGTTTTGAGTGCTATGGGGGTTACATCTAGGGAGAAGGTGGAGTTGGCTTCTTATCAATTGAGAGATGTGTCTCAAATTTGGTACACTCAATGGAAGGACAATAGGCCGGAAGATTCGGGTCCTATTGAGTGGAAAGAGTTTAAGGGAGCTTTTCTTGGCAAGTACTTTCCCCGAGAGATAAGAGAAGTCAAGGTGTAGGAGTTTATTAATCTCAAGCAAGGCAACATGAGTGTTGAGGAGTACTCTTTGAAATTCTCAACATTGTCTAGGTATGCTCCTTCTCTTGTGTCCAATCCAAGAGATGAAATGAGTCGCTTTTGTACCGGAGTAGCCGACTTGGTGAAGGAAGAATTTCGTACCGCTATGCTTCATGATAATATGACCCTATCTAGACTCATGGTGTATGCACAATCTATTGAGGAGTCTAAGCTTAGAAGGATGGCTAGAAGTTTGAAAAGGGGTGTTGCTAGTGATCAAGAGCAACCTAGGTTCAAAAAGAGGGTTCAAACTCAAGATGTGCCTAGTGTTCCTAAGAAGAAGTTTGAAAAAGGAGGTGGTTCTAAGGATGGCAAGCCTACTTGTGCCAAGTGTGGCAAGAAACACTATGGTGAGTGTCTTGTGGGTACCGGGAATTGCTTTGGTTGTGGTAAGGGAGGACATAAGGCTAGAGATTGTCCTATGATTGCTTCTAGAGGTAGAGAGGGTAAGCAAGTTGAGCCTAGTGTTCCAAAGGAAGATGTGCACTCCGAACTAGAATTGAGAAGTCGGGTGATGGTGATGATGATGTTGGTAAGTTCTTATTTTTCTTTTGATAGTATGAGTTCCTTCTAAGTGGGGGAGTATGGCTTGTAGATGGGATAGAAGTTATTGAATTGTTGCATGTTCATGATGTTTAGGAGTTTGGTTGAAATTGAATTTTATTTACTTCTTGCATTGTGTGTTTTATGAAGCTTTGATCATGTTGTATGATGTGTTTACATGATGTTATCTTGCATTTTAGCATGTTTATATAAAGAATTGCCTAAATATTGCATTTTGGAAAAGTTGCTGAAATCACTGTTGCCTGATGAACTGCTCACTGTAATTTTTTTGTAAAAATGGCTATTTGATTATTTGGTCTAAAATTCTTGTAATATGGTTAGAACTGATGTATATGAGTATGATGTTGAATATAAAATGAGTTTTTTCTATTTGGATTGAAGCATGTGAGTTTTGTAGCATAATGAGTTATATAATTGTTTTCTAGTTTCTTGTTGTGTTGTGAATCTCTTGATTAGGTGAAATTGATGATTTCTTCTTCATAATGTGTTGTATGGTTTGTTATGTGCTGCTAGTTGAATCTCTAATCTTGGAAGTGTTCGGAGAGTGGCAAGTGTCATTCGAGGACGAATGTTGTCCAAGTGGGGGAGATTGTAAGACCTTGAAAATAGCTTAGGTGTTCTAGAGCCTAACATGTTGTTCTTAGTGTTCTAAGGTCCTAAATGTGTTTAATATGTGGTATATATGCAGTAGCTAAAGTATTAGAGGTGTTGGAAGTCAAACGTCAAGGGATGACTAAGACTTTTGACGACTAAGTCACCTAAATGTCTCTTATGTGGTTCTATGTGTTTATATGTGTTTAATGTTGTTTTAAGGTTCTTAATAGAGTTATTATAGCATGTATAGTCAGCGGTTAAAGTTTCATGAAGTTTGGAGTTCAAACGATCAAGAACGTCCAAGGCATTCGAAAGATGTCCCTTGAGTCGACCTTGTACGTCTAGGAAAGTTTCATCGAGTTTTATGTGTTCGTTTTGATAGAAATTCATGTGAGAGGTGTTAAACTCATAGATGTTCATATTTAGGTTGGAAAAGTCCGGGAACTTATCCCCAAGGACCATAAAAGGGTCCTTGAGGAAAGGACCCAAAACCTGTTGGCAGGCTGTCCCAGACAGCCTTGGCGACATAGCTGTCGACGGCCCGTCATGGCTGTGACGCCCCGGCACAAGGGTTCCGTCATGGGGGCCTTGTCCAAGGGTGTAGGGGGAACCCTTGGCAAGCCAAAGGAGCTTGAAATGGAGGTACATGACGGACCGTTTCACCCATGACGGCCCATCACAGGCAGGTCGTCATGGCCTTGTCTCCTGCGCAGAATTTTCTGCCAAGTTAGGGGTGAACTTGTAAATTCACCCCATGTCTAAATAAGAGTCTAGGCGGTTTATTAGGGGTCTTATGGGTATTTTAGATGAGTATATAAGTGTTTAACACTTAGAATAATTCATTCTTCTAAAAATCAAAACACAAAGTCTCTAAGAAATCCCAAAACCTCCATTGAAGACTTCATTGAAGAGGCAGCTTGGTGAGGGGTTCTTGAGTGGAAATTCTTCAACAAAGTGAAGAATTATCATCCTTGAGGTATGGTTTTTGATCCTTGAAATTTATTTCATCAAGGAGCCCAATTCTCAAGATGTTTTCCAAAGTTTTCTAAAGTGAATTGTCTAATTTCTATTCTAAATCATGGGTTCTTGCATGAAACGTTTTCAATTGTTAAGATATGATATTATTGAAGTTTAATTGATGTTTTCCAATGAAATTCTCCATGAACCCTTGATGTTCTCAAATATCTAAATTTCACTAAAATATGGGTTATGTGATTATGTCTTGAGATTGATGAATTCATGTGTATATTGCTATGGGCTTTTGATTCATGTATATATTATGTATGAATGATGTATAGGATATTTCAATTTGATTAATTGAATATGAATACTCTTAGATCTATTGCATGTTAAGCTTGTTGAATCGATGTGAACTTAATGCTTACAAATTCTAGTGTAGTTTTCTATGGGTTATCTATTAATGTAAGTATTTATTCCATTGATGTATATTTGGTCTTAGATTGATAAATATATATTGAATTGACTTAGATTCATTGAGTATTATGGTTTCTCCTTTGAATTATTTTTCACGGCCATGGGTAAGGGCCTTGTGATGTTTAATTGGTTGATTTGGCATTGAATTGAGGTGTGGATATGGGGATGAAGGTATGCTGCCCCGTTTTCATTAATTTGATATTAATTATACTTTGATTCTATTGTGGTTGGTATGGTCCACTTATGGTGGCGGTGTTATGTGAATTGATGTGGCCTTGTCGGCGTTACTTTATGCAATATGATGATCATGGCCTTGTCGGCATTAATTGAAGTATATGATGATTATGTGATATATGATAATGTCTATATACATGTGAAGTTATATAGTCATGTATTTATTCTTCTAGTTATATTGCCTTAAGTGATTATGTTAGACTTTGACTTGACATTATGAGTATAGTGTTAGGGTTAAGTCTTGGTTATTCCTACTTGACATTGTGAGTCTATGAGGAGTATATTAACGATGTTATGATGATATATAGGATGACTTGAAGATGTTAGGTTATTTTAGAAGTGTTTCTAGAATGGCTTGTATTATGGGTTAAAAGTGAAGTATGTGATGTCTTGTCTTGGTTGACTTGTATCTCTTACTTGATGTATATATGGTTATGAGTATGTGATGTATTGATATAGGGTGTTATAACTCTTAGTCTTGAATAAATAAATATAGGTGAGACCTTAATGATAAGAAGGTCAAGTTTATGTGGAACCTTGTACTTAGTGGCGAGGTTATGAATTGTGAAGTAGTTAGCTGTAATGGTATCCTTCATGTTATGAGTGATGGACTTTGGGATGATTGGATGGAACGGCATCATATCATACCTAAGAAAAATCGCTATGAGCTTCTTGTCGCTAAAGTGAGATATGACCTAGTGGAACTTGCTTTGGTGGGGTGAATGTAAAGGGGGTCATGAACTAGATAAGGGACCTATTTATATGAACCTTAATGTGAATTAATCTATGAGAACAAAGGCTAGTACCGAGTGAGTATGAGTAAGGGGGAAGTTGATTCAATTAAATAAGAGATTGAATGCTTCGTACACTCTTCATATTTCTTAACAATGTGCCTACATGGGATGTGTCCAAGTTCTACCATTGGCAAGTAGAACAACCTCATCAAAGTAGGATAGAACTTCGGATTCCATGTCTTGCTACCATGGTCTATGTCGGTTATTGCCTATTCTCATCATGTGGAATACCTATTAGCATTAGATAAGTTTATGAGGTTTAGGTGGTGGTATGGGACGCTATATAGACATTGCACAATAGACTTTGAAGGTGTTACGTGGAGTTGCTAGGTCTTGTCCAAAGACCATTATGTGATCCATTATGTGAGTGTCTTATGTGATGCTTTATGTGTGTGTCTTAGGTGATGTATGAGTCTTAATGAAATAATGAAATAATGACCTATGTTAGTAACTATGTAAGTGATTAAGTACCTAATCTAAGTGACTTAAGCATTCCTTAGCTAAAGTGTGAGGAGGACATGAAAGGATGGTCTCTTCATGTCTTATCTTTAGAAGTCTTGAGGATGACTCTAGTTAGGGAAGTTGGTTAATCTTGTTGACATGATCTAAACCTTAGGAAGTCTTAAGGACTATTTAGGTAATCTTGGAGAGGTCATTGTACTATGGACTTTATCTTCTTGATTTACTTAATTAGGTCTTTTGATAGGCTTTGGAAGGAGAATGTCTTCTATTCTAAGTGTTAGTGTGTTTAGTGAGAATGATTCTATTTGAGGTAGTCTATAGGATCTCGTGTGTGTGTGTGAAAGGGATTGTATGGGCGGTCGCTCCACACTTACTCGAGTGAGACTTAGAGTCACCTTAGGTAGAAGAATCTTACATAGATGTTTATGATTGTTTTCTAAGTATGTATGTGACTCATCGTAGGTAATCTTATGGGTCGTTTAGGCACATCTAGAGAGGGTGTATGAGCGGTCTCTCTTTGTGTGACTTAAGTGAATCTTAGGATGACTTTAAGTGAGGATATTACATGCTAGGAAGACTTAGGGTGAAGGATGAAGTGATTTACTGTAACAGTGAATTAATTCACTGTACAGTGAATATAGCTCACTGTAAAGTGAGTCTTTAAGATGCTATCTTTGGTTTAATGTTATCTTATGTGTTTCTTAATTGCTAAATGATGTTCTTATGTTTAATCTATGATTTCTAAAGGAAAAGATGCATGTTTCCAATAAAGTCCATTTTCATGATTTTATGCATATAGCCATACTTAGTACATGTGGTTGTACTAATTCCATGCTTTATTTTCTATCTATAGTCCTTGGTAGGTAAGGATCTTGGAGAAGAAGACTTGGGCTTAGAAGATTCATCCGAGTAGAAGAGTTCAAGTATGTCCTCATTGTTTCGAGGGCATATATGTCGTTTTATGTTTCTTTTAAGAAGTATTGTACAAGACTATGTTATTTCTATTTTTCGTATTAAAGTACTCTTGTGTCGTAAGTTGATGAGATTGAGACTTAGTATTTCTATGAAAAGTTTTAATTCCGCACTACTTTTCATTATGTATATGCGATGAATGATATGAATGAGGCTTGTCTTAGAACTCTGAGAGTTTGACGATGCCGGTCACAATCCAAGATTGCACCCTAACTTCTAGGGTATGGTCTCGGGTTGTGACATCGGCTACGTCTACAGGGCGACTGAGGCGTAACAAGGCGGACGTCATGGGCGTCCTGTGGGCTTAGTAGGCGTGCTGCGTGGGCGTTTGATGGCATGCATGGCTAGTCCGTGCTACGCTGTTGGGTGCTTACAAAAACATGCCAGCAACGTCTACAGGGCGACCGTGCATTGCCGAGGGAACTTCTCACGATTGGTTTTATAAAAGCATTTGGTGTGGAAACGGCAGTGCTTTCGGGCGAGTGGCGAATTCTAGAGCTTCTGTTACAGCTAACTCTAGGCATCGCACGCACGGGGCACGTAAGGCCATGTACGGCCAGACACTACTATGGACCGGGCGTGGGCGGTTCCCCTGTGTGAACCTTAGTCTTCCTCCAAAAATCTCTACAGTGATTGAATTCTCAACTCCCTTGGGCACGCGTGCAACGGCGGGTATAGCATTGGCTTTGCAAAGAAGGCATTCGACGTCGTTACACAACATCTCATGTCGGGCGTCGGGGTGGATGTCGGGCGTGCATCGTTTGAGCTATTCACGTACGGCGCATGATTGGTATTGGGCATATGTGGTTAGGTTGGATCCCTGCTTCGAGCAGCGATGTCCTAACTCGCATTCCATCTCGGTGGTGGATGAAGCGCAACCTAGGCTTGACGGACGTCAGAATCCTGTGTTGGATACCTACTTCCAAGGCATTGTGCATGTGCAATCGGTCGCCTTTCGCCCCTCACATTCCATATACGGGGTGAACCCAAAAGACGCTCTCGCATTCCACGCCTTCCCTTGCTTCGTCGTGCGATGGCGTTGTCCGCGAGCGGCGCCTCAAATTCTCAGATACGGTAGACGCAGTGGGCATGGGGCCTTCACCGTCTCCTATCTTCCCAAAATGAATGCTCCTTGCAAATGACTGCCGTGCTCGCCTTGGACCCGACCATGCTCGAACGGGTACGCCGCTATCATGCGGCACACGGCGTCGTTAAGGAATGCTACCTTGTTGATCCTGCCAGTAGTCATATGCTTGTCTCAAAGATTAAGCCATGCATGTGTAAGTATGAACAAATTAAGACTGTGAAACTGCGAATGGCTCATTAAATAAGTTATAGTTTGTTTGATGATATCTACT
>JABWTJ010000320.1:880000-882500 GCA_016801875.1 Solanum sitiens | reverse complement strand
CGGACGACGTCGGGCGTGGCATGCCATCATGGCCCTTTTACAGCAAACACGGTCGGACGACGTTGGGCGTGGCATGCCATCATCGCCCTTGGACTGCAAGCACGGTCGAACGACATTGGGCGTGGCATGCTATCATCGCCCTTGGACAGCACGCACGGTCAGACGACGTCTGGCGTGGCATGCCATTAAGGACCTCTAACAGCACACACAGTCGGACGACGTCGGGTGTGGCATGCCATCATCTCCCCTTGAATGCACGCAATGATTGAACTATTTCGGGCGTCGCATGCCATCATCGCCCTTGAGCAAGACTCATGGTCACGACGTCGGGCGTGGCATCCCATCAACACCCTTGGACAGCACGCACGGTCATAAGACGTCGGGCATGGCATGCCATCATGGCCCTTTGATAGCACACACGATCGGACAACGTCGAGCGTAGCATGCCATCATCGCCCTTGGACTACACGCAAGGTCGAACGACGTCGGGCGTGGCATGCCATCATCTCCCTTGGGCAGCACACACGATCGGACGACGTCGTGCATGGCATGCCATCATGGCCCTTGGGCAGCACACACGGTCAGACAACGTCGGGCGTGGTATGTCATCATCTCCCTTGAGCAGCACACACGGTAAGACGACATTGGGCGTGGCATGCCATCATCGCCCTTGGACAACACGCACGGTCGGACGACGTGAGGCATGGCATGCCATCATCGCCCTTAGACTGCCCGCACGGTCAGATGATATCAGGCGTGGCATGCCATCATCGCCCTTGGGCAGTCACACAATCGGACGATGTCGGGCATCGCATGCAAACATGGCCCTTTGATAGCACACACGGTAGGACGACGTCGGGTGTTGCATGCCATCATCGCCCTTGGACTACATGCACGATCGGACGATGTCTGGCGTGGCATGCCATCATCGCCCTTGGGCACCACACGGTCGAACGACATCGGGCATGACATACCATCACCGCCCTTAGACTGCACACACGGTCGAATGACATCAGGCGTGGAATGCCATCATCGCCCTTGGACAGCACGCACGATCGGACGACATCGGGCGTGGTATGACATCAATGCCTTTAGACTACTTGACACGGTCGGACGACGTCGGGCGATGCATGCCATCATCGCCTTTGAACTAGGTGACACGGTCGGACGACGTCGGGCGTGGCATGCCATCATCGCCCTTGGGCAGCACACACGGTCAGACGACGTCGGGCGTGGCATGCCATCATCGCCCTTGGGCATCACACACGGTCAGACTATGTTGGGCGTGGCATGCCATCATCGCCCTTGGACAGCACGCACGGTCGGACGAGGTCAGGCATGGCATGCTATCATTGCTCTTGGACTGCCCGCATGGTCGGACGACGTTGGGCGTGGCATGCCATCATCACCCTTGGGCAGCATACACGGTCGGACGATGTCGGGCGTCGCATGCAATCATTGCCCTTTGACAGTACACACGGTAGGACGACATCGGGCGTTGCATGCCATCATCGTCCTTGGACTGCACGCATGATCGAACGATGTATGGCGTGGCATACCATCATCGCCCTTCGGGACCACACGGTCGGACGACATGGGGCATGACATGCCATCATGGCCCTTCAACATCACACACAGTCGGACGATCCGGCGTTGCATGCCATCATCGCCCTTGCACTGCACGCACGGTCGGACGATGTCGGGCGTGACATGCCATCCTGGCCCTTGGGCAGCACACACGGTCGGACGACGTCGAGCGTGGCATGCCATCATCGCCCTTGGACTGCACGCATGGTCGAACGACGTCGGGCGTGGCATGCGATCATCGCCCTTGGACAGCACGCATGTTCGGATGACGTCGGGCGTGGCATTCAATCAATGCCTTTGGACTACTTGACACGGTCGGATGACGTCGGGCGATGCATGCCATCATCGCCTTTGGACTAGGTGACACGGTCGAACGACGTCGGGCGTGGCATGCCATCATTGCCCTTGGGCAGCACACAGGGTCAGACGACGTCGGGCGTGGCATGCCATCATCGCCCTTGGGCAGCACACATGGTCAAACGACGTTGGGCGTGGCATGCCCTCATCGCCTTTGGACAACACGCACGGTCGGATGACGACAGGCATGGCATGCCATCATTGCTCTTGGACTGCACGCACGATCGAACGACGTCTGGCGTGGCATGCCATCATCGCCCTTGGGCACCACACGGTCGGACGGCATCGGGCGTGGCATACCATCATGGACCTTTGACAGCACATACGGTCGGACGACGTCGGGCGTTGCATGCCATCATCGTCCTTGGACTGCACACACGGTCGAACGACGTCGGGCGTGGCACGCCATCATGGCGCTTGGACAACACACATGGTCGGACTATGTCGGGCGTGGCATGCCATCATGGCCCGTTGACAGCACAAATAGTTGGACGATGTCGGGCGTGGCATGCCATCATCTCCCTTGGACTGCACGCACGGTCGAACGACATTGGGC
>JABWTJ010000320.1:870000-872500 GCA_016801875.1 Solanum sitiens | reverse complement strand
GACCGCCTTGAAGTACAATTTCAATCAAGCGGCGGGTAGAATCCTTTAAAGACGACTTAAATACGTGACGGGGTATTGTAATTGGGAGAGTGGCCTTGCTTCCACGATCCACTAAGATTCAGCCCTTTGTCGCTTCGATTCTCCCCCCCCCCCACGTACCCCCTCCCCCAACCTCAAATCCAATCATTTCTAACTTTTAAAATGAGAGGTTCATATACTGCTTGCATCCTTGAAAGTGAAAAAAATAACTAAGTGTTGAAAGAATAACATGGCACGTGAAGTTCACTAGTTTGCTATTAAGTGTTGAGATATACGTTCTACGACGATCAAACACTTGTCCAATAACTAAGTCCCATTGCGAGGTTTTTCATGACGTTGAGTTCGTTTGTCAAGCCTAATGACAAGTTAAGGGACTAATAACGATGTCGCTATAAGAGGGTTTTTGGGATGTCGGGTGCGATTATAAAGCCAAGTGAGATGTCAAGGGGAAAATGGGTCTACATACGCAGCACGGGCATTCCACGTCCGTGTCCAGGCGACATCTGCCAAGGCCTGCGCAGAACGAGCGTGGACTGCAAAATCTGCCCTTGGATTGCACACGCGGTCGCACGACATTGGGATTGGCATGCCATCATTACCTTTAGACTACTTGACACGGTGGGACGACGTCGCCCGTGACATGCCATTATAGCCCTTGGGCAGCATACACGGTCGGACGACGTCGGGCGTGGCATGCCATCATCGCCTTTGGACTAGTTGACACGGTCAAACGACATCGGGCATGGCATGCCATCATCGCCCTTGGGCAGCACACACAGTCGAACGACATCGGGCGTGGCATGCCATTATCGCCTTTGGACTACTTGACAAGGTAAAATGACATCGGGCGTGGCAGGCCATCATCGCCTTTGGACCACTTGACACGGTCGGACGACGTCAGGCATGGCATGCCATCATCGCACTTGGACAGCACGTACGGTCGGACGACGTCGAGAAGTGCATGCCATCATCGCCCTTGGGCAGCAGTCACGGTCGGACGACGTCGGGCGTGGCATGCCATCATCGCCCTTGGACAGCACGCACGGTCAGACGACATCAGGCATGGCATGCCATCATGGCCCTTTGACAGCACACACGATTGAACGATGTCGGGCGTGGCATACCATCATCTCCCTTGGACTGCACGCACGGTTGAACGACGTTGGGCTTGGCATGCCATCATTGCCCTTGGGAAGCACACACGATCAGACTACGTCGGGCGTGGCATGCCATCATTGCCCTTGGGCAGCACATACGATCGAACGACGTCGGACGTGGCATGCCATCATCGCCCTTGTACAGCACGCACGGTCGGACGACGTCGGGCGTGGCATGCCATCATGGCCCTTTGACAGCACACACAGTCGGACGACGTCGGGCGTGGCATGCCATCATTGCCCTTGGACTGCATGCACGATCGAACGACGTCGGGCGTGGCATGCCATCATCGCCCTTGGATAGCACGCACGGTCGGACGACCTCGGCCGTGGCATGCCATCAAAGCCTTTGGACTACTTGACATGGTCGGAAGAAGTTGGGCGATGCATGCCATCATCGCCTTTGGACTAGGAGACACAGTCGGACGACGTCGGGCGTGGCATGCCATCATCGCCCTTGGGCAGCACACACGGTCAGACTACATCGGGCGTGGAATGCCATCATCGCCTTTGGGCAGCACACACGCTCAGACGACGTTGGGCGTGGCAAGCCATCATCGCCCTTGGACAACACCCACGGTCGGACGACGTCGGGCGTGGCATGCCATTATCGCCCTTGGACTGCCCGCACGGTCGGACGACGCGAGGCGTGGCATGCCGTCATCGCCCTTGGGCAGTATACATAGTCGGACGATGTCGGGCGTGGCATGCAATCATGGCCCTTTGACAGCACAGACGGTAGGACAACATTGGGCATTGCATTGCATCATCGCCCTTGGACTGTACGCACGATCAGACGATGTCTGGCGTGGCATGTCATCATCACCCTTGGGCACCACACGGTCGGACGACATCGGGTGTGGCATGTCATTATGGCCCTTTGACAGCACACACGGTCGGACGACGTCGGGCGTTGCATGCCATCATCGCCCTTGGACTGCACGTACGGTCGAACGACGTCGGGCGTGGCATGCCATAATGGCCCTTGGGCAGCACATATGGTCGGACGACGTCGGGCGTGGCATTCCATCATGGCCCTTTGACAGCACACACGGTCGGACGACGTCAAGCGTGGCATGCCATCATCGCCCTTGGACTACACGCACGGTAGAACGACGTCGGGCGTGGCATGCCATCATCGCCTTTGGACTAGTAGAGACGGTCGGACGACGTCGGGCGTGGCATGCCATCATCGCCTTTGGACTAGTTGACACAGTCGGACGACGTCTGCCATGGCATGCCTTCATCACCTTTGGACTAGTTGACACGGTCGAACGACGTCGGGTGTGGCATGCCATCATAGC
>JABWTJ010000320.1:862500-865000 GCA_016801875.1 Solanum sitiens | reverse complement strand
GCCCTTGGGCAGCACACACGGTCGGACGATGTCGGGCGTCGCATGCAATCATTGCCCTTTGACAGTACACACGGTAGGACGATGTCGGGCGTTGCATGCCATCATCGTCCTTGGACTGCACGCATGATCGAATGATGTATGGCGTGGCATACCATCATCGCCCTTCGGGACCACACGGTCGGACGACATGGGGCATGACATGCCATCATGGCCCTTCAACATCACACACAGTCGGACGATCCGGCGTTGCATGCCATCATCGCCCTTGCACTGCACGCACGGTCGGACGATGTCGGGCGTGACATGCCATCCTGGCCCTTGGGCAGCACACACGGTCGGACGACGTCGAGCGTGGCATGCCATCATCGCCCTTGGACTGCACGCATGGTCGAACGACGTCGGGCGTGGCATGCGATCATCGCCCTTGGACAGCACGCACGTTCGGATGACGTCGGGCGTGGCATTCAATCAATGCCTTTGGACTACTTGACACGGTCGGATGACGTCGGGCGATGCATGCCATCATCGCCTTTGGACTAGGTGACACGGTCGGACGACGTCGGGCGTGGCATGCCGTCATTGCCCTTGGGCAGCACACAGGGTCAGACGACGTCGGGCGTGGCATGCCATCATCGCCCTTGGGCAGCACACATGGTCAAACGACGTTGGGCGTGGCATGCCCTCATCGCCTTTGGACAACACGCACGGTCGGATGACGACAGGCATGGCATGCCATCATTGCTCTTGGACTGCACGCACGATCGAACGACGTCTGGCGTGGCATGCCATCATCGCCCTTGGGCACCACACGGTCGGACGGCATCGGGCGTGGCATACCATCATGGACCTTTGACAGCACATACGGTCGGACGACGTCGGGCGTTGCATGCCATCATCGTCCTTGGACTGCACACACGGTCGAACGACGTCGGGCGTGGCATGCCATCATGGCGCTTGGACAACACACATGGTCGGACTATGTCGGGCGTGGCATGCCATCATGGCCCGTTGACAGCACAAATAGTTGGACGATGTCGGGCGTGGCATGCCATCATCTCCCTTGGACTGCACGCACGGTCGAACGACGTTGGGCGTGGCATGCCATCATTACCTTTGGACTATTTGACACGGTTGGACGACGTCGGGCGTGGCATGCCATCATCGCCTTTATACTATTTGACACGGTCGGACAACGTCGGGCGTGGCATGTAATTATCGCCTTTGGACTAGTTGACACGGTCGGACGACGTCTTGCGTTGCATGCCATTATAGCCCTTGGACAGCACACATGGTCGGACGACGTCGGGCGTGGCATGTCATCATCGCCCTTGGACAGCACACACGGTCGGCCATTATCGGGCGTGTCATACCATCATAGCCCTTGGACAGCCCACACGGTCGGCCGTCGTCGGACGTGCCTGCACACAACGGTTGGTCGTGGCTTACCCGCATCGGTCGTGGCTTGCGCGACATTGTTCGAGCTCTAGTCGAAACATGTGGATGTTCAGGCTGTACATAAATCATAGGAGTTTAAAACAACCTTCATGCATAACAAACATATTCATCTACTTTCCATTATCAATTCTCAACGTTTCCGCCTCACGTTGCTCGTTCGTATCATTTTTGATTACTTTTAAAAATTAAAATGTACTAAATTTTTTATTTTAAGGTTACTATATATTAATTTGTGAATTTTCTGTGTTGATTTCATATTTTTTCGATATTTTTCCTATTTGTTATTAAATTATTTCTAATCTTTTAGAAATTTCAGAAAAAAATAAAAATTAAAAACAATTGTTGAAAAATACTTTTTTTATATATAAAAGTCATTTGTGAAAGATAATGTGTGTTTGTACCTTAGAACGTGCATATTTGGGTTGGACATTTCCATTATGATTCTCTGGAAAATCCATTTCTACTCCTGTCACATGGGTAAAAAAATTTTAAGAATATATAAGGGGGGTAGAGGTGTTAGAGGCAGACTGAGGCGCAGGAAGGCGGACGGCATAGGCGTCCCGTGGTCTTAGTAGGCGTGTTGCGTGGGCGCTTGATAGCATGCATGGCTTCTCCGTGCTACGCCGTTGGGCGTTTCCAAAAACACGCCGGCGACGTCGGCGGGGCGAGTGAGGCGAAGGCAGGCGGACGTCACGGGTGTCCTGTGGGCTTAGTAGGCGTGCTGCATGGGCGCTTGATGGAATACATGGCTCATCCGTGCTACGCCGTTGGGCATTTACAAAAACATGCCAGTGATGCGAGTGAGGCGAAGACAGGCGAACGTCACGGGCGTCCTGTGGGCTTAGTAGGCGTGCTGCGTGGGCACATGATGGAATGCATGGCTCATCCGTTCTACGCCGTTGGGCGTTTATAAAAACATGTCAGCGATGTATGCGGGGTGTTTGAGGCGAAAGCACCCGGACGTCAAGGGCGTCCTGTGGGCTTAGTAGGCGTGATGCGTGGGTGCTTGATGGCATGCATGGCTCGTCCGTGCTACGTCGTTGGG
>JABWTJ010000320.1:852500-855000 GCA_016801875.1 Solanum sitiens | reverse complement strand
CGTTGGGCAGCTCTCACGTTCGGACGACGTCGGACGTGGCAGTCCATCATCGCCCTTGGACAGCACGGACCGTCGGACGACGTCGGGCGTGGCATGCCATCATGGCCCTCTGACACCACACACGGTCGGACGACATCGGGCGATGCATGCCATCATCGCCCTTGGACTGAACGCACGGTCGAACGGCGTCGAGCATGGCATGCCATCATCGCCCTTGGGAAGCACACACGGTCAGACTAAGTCGGGCGTGGAATGACATCATTGCCCTTGGGCAGCACACACGGTCGTATGATGTCTGACGTGGAATGCCATCATCGCCCTTAAACAGCACGCACGGTCAGACGACGTCGGGCGTGGCATGCCATCATGTCCCTTTGACAGCAAACACGGTCGGACGACGTTGGGCGTGGCATGCCATCATCGCCCTTGGACTGCACGCACGGTCGAATGACATCGGGCGTGGCATGCTATCATCTCCCTTGGATAGCACACACGCTTGGACGACGTCGGGCATGTCATGCCATCAAGGCCCTCTAACAGCACACACGGTCGGACGACGTCGGGCGTGGCATGCCATCATCTCCCCTTGACTGCACGCACGGTCGAACTATGTCGGGCGTCGCATGCCATCATCGCCCTTGAGCAGCACTCACGGTCACGACGTCGGGCGTGGCATCCCATCAAAACCCTTGGACAACACACACGGTCAGAAGACGTCGGGCGTGGCATTCCATCATGGCCCTTTGATAGCACACACGATCGGACGACATCGGGCGTGGCATGCCATCATCGCCCTTGGACTGTACGCAAGGTCGAACGACGTCGGTCATGGTATGCCATCATCGCCCTTGGGCAGCACACACGGTCGGACGACGTCGGGCGTGGTATGCCATCAACCCCCTTGGACAGCACGCACGGTTGGACGATATCGGGCGTGGCACGCCATCATTACCCTAAGACAGCACACACGGACGGCGACGTCGGCGTGGCATGTCGCCGCACGACGGTCGACGTCGGGCGTGGCATGCTATCATCGCCCTTGGACAGCACGCACGGTCGGACGACGTCGGGCGTGGCATGCCATTAATGGCTTTGGACTACTTGACACGGTCGGACGACGTCGGGCGTGGCATGCCATAATCGCCTTTGGAATAGTTGACACGGTCGGACGACGTCGGGCGTGGTATGCCATCATTGCCTTTGGACTAGTTGACACGGTCGGACGACGTCGGGCGTGGCATGCCATCATAGCCCTTGGACAGCACACATGGTCAGACGATGTCGGGCGTGGCATGTCATCATCGCCCTTGGACAGCACACACGGTCGGCCATTGTCTGGAGTGTCATGCCATCATATCCCTTGGACAGCACACACGGTCGGACGTCGTCGGACTTGGCTGCACACAACGGTCGGCCGTGGCTTGCCCGCATCCGTCGTGGCTTGCGCGACATTATTCGATCTCCAGTCGAAACATGTGTATGTTCATGCCGTACATAAATCAAAGGAGTTTGAAACAACCTTCATGCATAACAAACATATTCATCTACTTTCCATTATGTATTCTCAACGTTTCCGCCTCACGTTGCTCGTTCGTACCATTTTTATTACTTTTATGGTTCATACGATATTGAAACATCTTTTATTTGTGAAAATATATAGCCTATCATTACTTTGACATGTTTAGAAGTATTTTCGAGCATTTCCGTATTTTTCCGACATTTAATCATTATTTTATAATTTATTTTTATGGTTTATTATTTTTTACGTCTCGTTTTAAAAATTAAAATGTACTGAATTTTTTTGAAGGTTACTATATTAATTTGTGAATTTTCTGTGTTGATTTCATATTTTTCGATATTTTTCCTATTTGTTATTAATTTATTACTAATTTTTTGGAAATTTTGGAAAAAAATAAAAACTTAAAAACAATTGTTGAAAAATACTTTTTTTATATATAAAAGTAATTTGTGAAAGATAATGTGTGTTTGTACCTTAGAACGTGCATATTTGGGTTGTACGTTTCCATTATGATTCTTTGGAAAATCCATGTCTACTCCTGTCACATGGGTAAAACTTTTTTAAGCATATATAAGGGGGGTAGAGGTGTTGGAGGCAGACTGAGGCGCAGGCAGGCGGACGTCATAGGCGTCCCGTGGGCTTAGTAGGCGTGCTGCGTGGGCACTTGATGGCATGCATGGCTTGTCCGTGCTACGCCGTTGGGCGTTTACAAAAACACGCCGGCGTGGCAAGTGAAGCGAAGGCAGCGACCTGTGGGCTTATTAGGCGTGTTGCGTGGGCGCTTGATGTCATGCATGGCTCGTCCATGCTACGCCATTGGGCCTTTACAAAAACATGTCGGCGACGTCTGCGGGGCGTTTGAGGCGAAAGCACGCGAACGTCAAGGGCGTCCTGTGGGCTTAGTAGGCATGTCTCGTCCGTGCTACGTCGTCGGGCGCTTACAAAAACAGATCGGCGTCATCTGTGGGGCGACTAAGGCGT
>JABWTJ010000320.1:840000-847500 GCA_016801875.1 Solanum sitiens | reverse complement strand
GAGACTTCTTTCCTCAAAGGGCTCCTTCAAAGATTTTCTAAAAAGTTGAGTTTCATATGGGTTTCATCCAATTTCGAATTTGATTATATAAATTGAGTTGTTTATTTATTCTTTGGGTTATAATGAATAGATTATCAAGTATTGTAACTTGATTATGATGAATTGATGTAGTTTGGTCTAGATTGTGGGAGATGACCCTAACCCTTAACCCTAGGTATTGGGATTGATATGAATTTGGGTTGGATTGAAGTAATTGATCTAATTATTGTTTAAATCATCTCAAATGATTGTTATTACATCGATCATGAATCTATTGTGGTGAATTGAAGTTCTTCATGCCTATTTCTTGAGTATTGAATCTAGGGTAAGAAGATAGACTTTGATATCATGCTACCAAGCTTTGATTTAGTATTGCATTGTGGTATAGTGCTTCTCTTAAATTAGTTCTTATGTTGGCTATTGAATTACATTGGGATGATGACCCGAATTGGGTTGATCTATGGGTTGATGGTAAGTCCCCTATTGGTGAACTATGGAGAAGTATTGGTAAGTCTTGATTATCCTAGTCCTTACTTCAAATTGTGAATTAATTGTCATCAAGTGATAAGGTTGTGTCGAAGTATACCTTGCTTAAAGTGATAGGTTGGTATAATGATTGAATTGAAATGCTTAGGTTGGTTGTGAGGTTGCCTAGGAGTACATGATATAGGGAAGTTGTTATGTAAAGATGTGCCCTATTGTGATGAGATGTGTAAGGGCTAACTTCACCTATATGAATTGTTAATGAAAGGATTATTTCTCATACAATTCTTATTGAGCCATGATGATGAATATACAAGGGTTTGACCCTATTATCTAAACAAATTAAGAAGATTAATAAAGTATTAAAGACTTCTCTAAATGGGGACTTAGCTTAGCACCGAGTGAACTTGGCAATGGGAGGTGATGACTTATCCATAGAAGGAAAGAATCATCCTAAAGTTGCCCATGTGATGTTAACTCCCTTGTTTATGGGACATGTCATTTAAGGGATTCCCATGAGGAGCGGTCCACTTTACCTAATGGTATGAATAGGGATATCTACCTCTTAGTTCTTGAACTATGTTGCCACCATAGGATACTAGCTTGTGGATCCACCTAGATAGCTACATTTTTGTTAGGTTCTACTTTGGCCGGTAGACCACCTTCCATCGGTGTAAGGTTTCATGACACCGGATTCCACATTTGCTCTTGTGGTCTATGTCGGTTAAGGCAAGGTTTCCCTAAACTAAAATGAATAAATAAGATATAGACTAATCGAAGTAACTTGAAAGGGTTTTGCTATAGCTTAGGTAGGGGTATGGGACTCTACTTAAGCCTTGCACTAGTTTGCCTTGATGGGAGCTTTGAGAGGTCAATGTATGTAAAGTAGTGATGTAATGTAAATAACTTTGTACATTGAATAACATGCTTATGAGTATAAGGTTGTTGCTTTGGTTGAAGAAGAATGTTTTCATGAAATGGGAGAGTATGCTAGGTAAGGATAATTGCTAATTGTAGTCTTGATAGGTTAATTGATTAAGTAAGAGTCATGGGAATTTACTTGATCATTGCACTTGTGACTTTATGAAGGTTATAGTTAGTATGATTTGCTTTGCTATGCTTCACTCGTATACATGTTTTATAATGATTTTTCTTAAATGTCCTTTTCTAAGTATATTTGATTGGTAATTGTATATATGGTTCCATACTTAGTACATGTGGAGTACTAACCCCATTTCTTTCCATTTTTCCCAAATATTTTAGGTTCGGGTCATTGAACTTGCTCCGAATTGTTGGAAAGGAAGACTTGGATATCTTACCATCCAAGTGGTAGGTCCTCACTCTCCCGAGGGCGTTGCCGACATCTTACTCCTATGTTACTTAGTTACTATAATTCTGTATTGACTCTATTACTCGTTTGAGACGATGTAGTCTATAGCCTATATGTGGCTTCTTGTATTGATGTAGGGCTATGCCCAAGATTTATTGTCTTTGATAGATGGTTTATGAGATGAGACAACTTTTATGACTATTATTCTTTACTATATAAATGAGTGAAATAAAAGTAGAAGACTATGTAATCTTCGTATATGAACAAGTCTATGTATACTTGATATAAATACGATTATGTGTATGTAGAGGTCTATGTAAACCTCCGAGTAGTTATAGATAAAAAGTTTTAAATTCCTTCACATTTTTAATCGATGAATGCTATGACGAGGCTAAGAGGCTTGTGACGACGACTTCGGTTACGTCTGGGGTAAACCCGGATGTGACAGGTTCGATTTTAGAGAGGGAGCCTGAGAAACGGCTACCACATCCAAGGAAGGCAACAGGTGCGCAAATTACCCAATCCTGACACGGGGAGGTAGTGACAATAAATAACAATAGCGGGCTCTATGAGTCTCGTAATTGGAATGAGTACAATATAAATCCCTTAACGAGGATCCATTGGAGGGCAAGTATGGTGCCAACAGCCGCGGTAATTCCAGCTCCAATAGCGTATATTTAAGTTGTTGTAGTTAAAAAGCTCGTAGTTGGACTTTGGGATGGGCCAGCCGGTCCACCCTAGGTGTGCACCGGTCGTCTCGTCCCTTCTGTCGGTGATGCGCTCCTGGCCTTAATTGTCCGGGTTGTGCCTCCGGCGCTGTAACTTTGAAGATATTAGAGTGCTCAAAGCAAGACTACGCTCTATATACATTATCATGGGATAACATTATAGGATTTCGATCCTATTACATTGGCCTTCGGTATCGGAGTAATGATTAACAGGGACAGTCAGGGCATTCGTATTTCATAGTCAGAGGTGAAATTCTTGGATTTATGAAAGACGAACAATTGCGAAAGCATTTGCCAAGGATGTTTTCATTAATCAAGAACAAAAGTTGGGGGCTCAAAGATGATCAGATACCGTCCTAGTCTCAACCATAAACGATGCCGACCAGGGATCGGCGGATGTTGCTTTTAGGACTCCGCCGGCACCTTATGAGAAATCAAAGTTTTTGGGTTCCGGGGGTCTAAGACCCCAAAAATGAGATAAGGTGTATAGACCCTAACATGTTCATCTTAATGTTATAAGGTCTTAAAATGCCTTATTATGTGATATAGAGGCAGTGTGCAAAGTTTGAAGTGATTTGGAAGTCGAACGTCAAGGGACGTCCAAGACGTTTGACGATTAGTCGCTTATGTGCCTCATGTGTGTATGCATGCCTAAATTGTATGAACTGAGTCTAATAAGTATTGAAATGGTTTAAAATGATGTTTAATGTTATTATATGAAGTTTCGTGAAGTTCGGAGGTCAAACGCCCAAGAACATCCGAGGCATTCGAAAGATAGCCCCTACGACGTTCATCGTATGTCATGTTGGGGTTAAGGCTGTTTGGACGTCTTTTAGGCGTTTGTTTTGGATGAAATTTATGTGGAAGGTCTTTAACATGTTAAGGTTTGTAATCGCATTGGAAACGTCCGGGTAGTAATTCTAAAGGGCCCCACAAGAGTCCCGAAATGAAGGACCTAAAGTTGCCTAAGACACTGCCTGGGCAGTGTCGCTTGACGAACCCAACGACGGATCGTTGGTCCCCCAACGGCACGTCGAGCAGGTCTCATCGATGGGGTATTGCCTTGGGGCAGGTCTTAAGCAAAAATATTGGCCAAGTCTCAGGCGACGGAGGCCATGACGGCCCATCATGTCCATGACGCCCCGTCGAGACCCTCATCGCGAGTGGCCTGCAAGTTGGCAGTTGCGTGCTGTAACTTAAAAGGGTGAATGGGAAATTCACCCCACGTCCTAAACTGATTATTAAGGGTTTATTTAAGTAATTTTGGGTATATAATCCATCCAAAACGTGATCAACCCATTCACAAATCCTCTCACATGTTTTAAGCCTTTCCCTCCAAAAATGTTCTCTCTAGAAACCAACATTGTTGGTGAAGCTCAAGAACAGATTCAAGTTGGGTTTCCCTTGGATGAATCATCAAGTTTAAGAGGTTTTCAAATAATAAAATGTATGGCAATCCTTCATCTTCAAGTAACCTTCCACTTGAAGAGTTCTTCTCAATGTTTATCAAAGAAATCTTATGATCAAGTTTCCAACCTTCCAATCTAGCCATGGGTTCTTTCTCAAAACGTGTTTAATGATTAAATCATGATGAATTGAAGTTAATACAGTGATTTTAATGTGATTTCACTCCAATTGCATGATCAACCCATGTTCCTTCCAAAATTGGTTTAGCTCTTGCATAGGCTTTGTGATTATGGCTTGTTCTTGATTAGTTGGTGATTTTCTTACTTCGAATTGCTTGTGTTTATTGTTATTTACATTAATTGATGGTGAATTGATGATTATCAGTCCATGATGATAAATGTATGAAGATTTGAGCATGAATAGCCTATGTTTCTACATGTTGTCTTGAAGTCGATTGTGAGATCGGTTGTGTAGACTTTTGATTATGTATGAACTGCTGTAGCTACTGTTTTAGGGTGATATAATGGATGAATTTTTTAGATATAAATCCTTAATGATCAAATTAATAAAGGCTTGCATGAATTGATATAGATTCTCTTAGGCTATGAAGTCAAGAAGCTAAGTTGTGATGGATCTCGAATTGTGATTAGATGAAGCATGATTTAGTCTTGATTTCTTATATAATTAGCTACTGCCTAATGATTGTATTGTTTATTAAATATGAATGCAGATCAAAGCCTTAGATAGTTCATAGTATTGGTAAAGTCTTCTATACTCTAACAAATTGATAAGTCTAAATGCCTATGTTGTAACCCTAATCTTGAAGGTATGTAATCATGATTTTAATATGGTTAAATGTAGGTTTAGATACTGCCTTAGACTTATACATGTATGAACAATGATCTAAAATCAATGTAAGGGAAGTTAGCTAATGATCTATGTTATCCTACTTTCCTAGTATGTTGATATGTTGTATTATGTTATGGTATAATCTTGTAGCGAATTGTACATGGTTTCTTATATGTTTAAAATACATTTAGCTACTGCCATATATGTGTTTTATTGATGAATAAGGTGTATTGATCAATGATGATTAAAGGGTGAGAATTGGGTAAGAATGCTTATTTCCTCTACTCTTCTATTTCTCTATTCCTTTATAGTAACGTTGATGAAGCCTTGTATGTCATTTTGTGGTATGGTCCACTTATGGTGTCGGTGTTTACTTTATTGTCATTATATATGTGTTCACTATGGCCTTGAAGGCAAATTGATGAACTTATGAACATGTGCTTAAAATGATACTATGAGAAGCTTATGCCTACTTTCCTATTCTAGTTGTGAATTAGATTGTGTGGCTATTGCATGAGCATGTGTATAACCATGTTAGGGTAAAGTATAGGTGCTTCCATTGATGTGTTAAAATGGTTAATAACCCCTTACCTATGTACCCTTATATCAAAACTGTAAATAGCTAAAGTTAGGAGTCTTAATTATAAGGTATATATTGTCTTGTCTCCTATGCTATTATGTGTTGTGTGCTATGTGCTTGGAAGTGTAATGTGGTCTAATAGGGTGGTTGACTTTAGAAGTTATTGATAGCCATTATGTGATCATGTTGGTCAATGTACACACACTCTCACTTACATGTATGTTACAAGTAGTATAAGTCATTGTGTCTAAATGAGAGGTGGCTCTCATATTCATTAGTGTCTACTACTATGCATGTTAAGGTGATGTTTAATGAAAGTATGATTTGTATTCCCTTACTAGGATGACTTGATAGGTGTACTAATATGGATAAGGGTATGGAACCTTGTCTATGCATTGCACATGTGTATCTTAATAGGATAGTTCCTAGGTTTGGTTCTTATGTATATGAAGGATGATTATATGAACATGTTATGAACATGATGTATATGATATGATGAGGTATGAATATGTAAGGTATGAATATGTGTGACTTAATGTGTTATGTGAAAAGTTTGTTCACATCTATGTATACACTCACACATATGAATGATGATCTAGTAAATGAGAGGGGCCTTGCTAGGGGTGCCCAAGAATACTATAAAACTAGATAGATGATTGAATATGCTATAAGCATATGAGGAATGATTATCCTAAGCTTAGGTTTTATAAATAAACGTAATAAAGGCTTTTCAATAAAGGGAACTTAACTTAGCACCGAGCGAACTTGACAATGGGAGGTGATGACTTATCCATAGAAGGAAAGATTCATCCTAAAGTTGCCCATGTGATGTTAACTCCCTTGTTTATGAGATATGTCATCTAAGGGATTCCCATGAGGAGTGGCCCACTTTACCACATGGTATGAATAGGGATTTATACCTCTTAGTTCTTGAACTATGTTGCCACCATAGGATACTAGCTAGAGGATTCTACCTCGATAGCTATGTTTATATTTGGTTCTACTTTGGCCGGTAGACCACCTTCCATCGGTGTAAGGCTTGATGACACCGGATTCCATTTAGCATCACATGGTCTATGTCGGTTGAGGTTATAGTTCCCTAAAGGTAAAATGGACATTGGAAGTAATTGAATAGGATACTAACTAGGAGGACTTAAGGTAAGTTACTTAGGATAGGTGGAAGTAATGAACCCATCTAGACATTGCACAAGTGACTCCTTGGGAAGCCTTAGGAAAGTGCCCTAGTGCATATGATTATGTATGTGTCCTTTATGTGTGATATTGTAGTCTTGGTTTGACTATGTTTATATTGTACTATACTTCTATGATGGCATGTGTTGTCTTGTGTAGATGCTATGTATGGTTTTCTCCTGTGTTCCTAAAGTGATACATTGCACCAAGTATTCCTAAAGGAGTACTTAGGAGGCTAATGAATTAAAAGAAAGAGTTAATGTTAAGGAGAGTGAGTTCACTGTAAAGCGACCTCAAATGGGGATTAAGTTCTATAAGTGCTTTTCTATGATGTTTGGCCTTTGATTGTGTTTCTATGAAGTATGTGGATGATATAAATGATATTGATAAAGGTTTTATGATGATTTACTCAAAATGGCATGAAGTATGATTTCAAAGGAAATGTACCTTTTAAATGCATGTTTTTGCATGGTTGTCATACTTAATGGATTCTTGTACTAATTCCATTCTTCTCTACTTTTTACACAAAGTGTAGGTAATGGAATGCTTAAAGGAGGTCTATGATTGAGGAGCTTGATAGGTGATTTCCCAAGCTCAAGGAAAGGAATCCTTAAGTTCAAGGATGTCCTAATGTGTACTTATTGTAAAGTCTATTTAGTAATGTATAGCTTTGTATTATGTCTTAAGGGCCTTGTCCTTAATGTACTCTAAAGTTGTTGAGTCTAAGATGAAAAAGAGACTTAGAGTCTAAATATGTATTATGACTTATGTTTTATATATATATGATGTGATGTTTCTAGCATATGATGTGCTATGAAAAGTTCTAAATTTTCCGCTAAATTTACTATGCCAATGCAATGAATGATATGAGAGGCTTGTCTTAGACCTCCGAG
>JABWTJ010000320.1:792500-835000 GCA_016801875.1 Solanum sitiens | reverse complement strand
GACAAATAACGATGTCGATATAAGAGGTTTTTTGGAATTACGGGTGCGGATTTTAAAGCCAAGTGAGATGACAAGGGGCAAATGGGTCTGCATACGCAGCACGGGCATTCCACGTCCGCGGCCAGGCAACATCTGCCAAGGCCTGCGCAGAACGGGCGTGGACTGCAAAATCCGCCCTTGGACTACACAAGCGGTCGGACGACGTCGGGCGTGGCATGCCATCATCGCCTTTGGACTACGTGACACGGTCGGACGACGTCGCCCGTGGCATGCCATTATAGCCCTTGGGCAGCACACACGGTCGGACGATGTCGAGCGTGGCATGCCATCATCGCCTTTGGACTAGTTGACACGGTCGAACGACGTCAGGCGTGGCATGCCATCATCGCACTTGGGCAGCACACACAGTCAAACAACGTCAGGCGTGGCATGCCATCATCGCCTTTGGACTACTTAACACGGTCAAACAACGTCGAGCGTGGCATTCCATCATCGCCTTTGGACTACTTGACACGATCGAACGACGACGGGCGTGGCATGCCATCATCGCCCTTGGACAACATGCACGGTCGAACGACGTTGGGCGTGGCATGCCATTATCGCACTTGGGAAGCACGCACGATTGAACGACGTCGGGCGTGGCATGCCTTCATGGCCCTTTGACAGCACGCACGGTTGGACGACGTCAGGCGTGGCATGCCATCATCGCCCTTGGACTGCACGCACGGTCAAACGACATCGGGCGTGGCATGCCATCATCGCCTTTGGACTAGTTGACACGGTCGAACGACTTCGGGCGTGTCATGCCATCATCTCCTTTGGACTAGTTGACACAGTCGGACGACGTCAGTTGTGGCATGCCATCATCAACCTTGGACTGCACGCATGGTCAAACGACGTTGGGCGTAGCATGCCATGATTGCCTTTGGACTAGTTGACACGGTCGGACGACGTTGGGCGTGGCATGCCTTCATCGCCTTTGGACTAGTTGACACAGTCGGACGACGTCAGGCGTGGCATGCCATCATTGCCTTTGGACTAGTTGACACGTTCGGACGAGGTCGGGCGTGGCATGCCATCATAGCCCTTTGACAGCACACATGGTCGGACGACATCGGGCGTGGCATGTCATCATCGCCCTTGGACAACACACACGGTCAGCCATTGACCAGCGTGTCACGCCATCAAATCCCTTGGACAGCACATACGGTCGGCCGTCTTCGGACGTGCCAGCACACAACGGTCGGTCGTGGCTTGCCCGCATCGATCGTGGGTTGCGCGACATTGTTCGAGCTTGTAAGACCTCGGAAATGAGATAAGGTGTCTAGAGCTTAACATGTTCGTATTAATGTTTTTAGGTCCTAAAATGCCTTATTATGTGATATAGAGGCAGTGTACAAAGTTTGAAGTGCTTTGGAAGTTGAACGTCAAGGGACGTCCAAGACGTTCGACGAATAGTCGCTTATGTACCTCATGTGTGTATGCATGCCTAAATTGTGTGAAATGAGTCAAATAAGTCTTGAAATGGTTTTAAATGATGTTTAATGTTATTATATGATGTTTCGTGAAGTTTGGAGGTCAAACGCCCAAAAACGTGCAAGGCGTTCGAAAGATAGCCCCTAAGACGTTCATCGTATGACATGTTGGGGTCAACGCTATTTGGACGTCTTGTAGGTGTTTGTTTTGGATTAAACTTATGTGGTAGGTCTATAACATGTTAAGGTTTGTAATCGCGTTGGAAACGTCCGGGTACGACTTCTAAAGGGCCCCACAAGACGCCCAAAAGAAGGACCCCAAGGCTGCCTATACACTGCCTGGGCAGTGTCCTTGACGGACCCAATGACAGACCGTTGGGCCACCAACGGACCGTCAAGCAGGTATCATCGAAGGAGACTTGACTTGGGCAGGTCTTAAGCCAAGAATTGGCTAAGTCCCCTGAGACGGATGGCTGCCACGGCCCGTCATGGCCATGACGCCCCGTCATGGACATCGTCGCGGCTGCCTGTGAGTTGGCTGCCTGCGTGCTGCCACTTAAAGGGGTGAATGGTAAATTCACCCCACATCCTAACCTGACTATAATAGGTTTAATTAAGTGATTTTAGGTGTATATAATCCATCCAAAACGTGACCAACCCATTCTCAAATCCCCTCACTCAAATTGAACCCTTTCCTTCCCAAAATATTCTCTCTAGAAACCCCCATGGTTTTTGAAGCTCAAGAACAGCTTGTAGAAGGGATTCTCATGGGTTCTTCATCAAGTTTTATGGGTCTTCATGAAAATTAAGGTATGGTTATCCTTCATCTCTTGTGGTTATTGTTATTGACATTAAATGATGTTGAATTGATTATGATAAGTCCATATGATAAATATATGAAGTTTTGAGCATGAATAACCTATGTTTCTATATGTTGTCTTGAAGACGATTGTGAGATCGGTTGTGTAGGCTATTGATTATGTATGAACTGCTGTAGCTACTCTTTTAGGGTGATGTAATGGATGAATTTTGTAAGTATAAATCCTTAATGTTCAAATTAAGAAGGGCTTGCATGAATTGATATAGATTCCTTTAGGTTATGAAGTCAAGAAGCTAAGTTGTGATGTATCTTGAATTATGATTAGATAAAGTATGATTTAGTCTTGATTTCTTATCTAATTAGATACTGCCTAATGAGTATATTATTGATGAGATATGAATGATGATCATACCCTTAGATAGTTCATAGTATTGATAAAGTCTCCTATACTCTAGCAAATCGATAAGTCTAAATGCCTATGTTGTAACCCTAATCTTGAAGGTATGTAATCATGATTTCAATATGGTTAAATGTAGGTTTAGCTACTGCCTTAGACTTACATATGTATGAACTATGATCTAAAATCAATGTAAGGGAAGTTAGCTAATGACCTATGTTATTCTACTTTCCTAGTATGTTGATATGTTTCATTATGTTATGGCATAATCTTGTAGCGACTTGTACATGGTTTCTTATATGTTTAAAGTACATATAGCTACTGCCATATATGTGTTTTATTGATGAATAAAGTGTATTGATCAATGATGATCAAAGGGTGAGAAATTGGTAAGAATGCTTAATTCCTCTACTCTTCTACTTCTCTATTCTTTATAGAAATGTTGATGAAGCCTTGTATGGCATTGTGTGGTATGGTCCACTTATGGTGGCGGTGTTTACTTTATTGTCATTATATATGTGTTGACCATGGCCATGAAGGCAAATTGATGAACTTATGAACATATGCTTAAAATGATACTATGAGAAGATTATGCCTACTTTCCTATTCTAGATGTGAATTAGGTTGTGTGGCTATTGTATGAGCATGTGTATAACTATGTTAGGGTAAAGTATAGGTGCTGCCATGGATGTGTTAAGATGGTTAATAACCCCTTACCTATGTATCCTTATATGAAAGTGTAAATGGCTAAAGTTAGGAGTCTTGGTTACATCGTATGGTCTAATAGGGTGGCTGACTAAATAAGTTATTGATAGCCATTATGTGATCATGTTGGTCAATGTACACACACTCCCACTTACATGCATGTTATAAGTAGTATAAGTCATTGTGTCTAAATGAAAGGTAGTTCTCATATTCACTAGTGTCTACTACTATGCATATTAAGGTGATGTTTATGGAAGTATGATTTGTATTTCCCTTACTAGTATGACTTGATAGGTGTACTAGTATGGTCAAGGGTATGGAACCTTGTCTATACATTGCACATGTGTATCTTGATAGGATAGTTCCTAGATTTGGTTTCTATGAACATGAAGGATGAATGTATGAACATGTTATGAATACGATGTATATGATATGATGAAGTATGAATGTGCATAGTGTCTTAGTAGGTGTATATGAAAGGATTTCTCATATAGTTATGCCTATAGACTTATGCATTGATATATGAACATGTGTGACATTATGTGATTATGTGAAAGGTTTGCTCACATCTAAGTAAACACTCACACATGGATGACCTAGTTAGTGAGAGGGGCCTTGCTAGGGGTGCCCAAGAATACTCCAAAACTAGATAGGTGCTTGAAGATGCTATAAGCATATGAATGATGAATATTCTAAAGCTTATGTTTTATGAACAAACGTAATAAAAGCTTTTCAATAAAGGGAACTTAGCCTAGCACCGAGTGAACTTGTATATGAGGGAGTGACACTTTCCAACATAGGAAAGGCAGGGTTCACTACGGTCCTCATGTGAGGGGTGACACTTTCTTACATAAGAAAGGCAGGGTTCATTACGGTCCTCACGGGGTGGATAGCCTCATGACCCAATCTAGGGTGTAGAGTTGATATTTCCATGATTTCCCCAAGTTCCATAAACTGTGTTGCCACCATAGGATACTAGCTAGTGGATTTCCACATAAACAGCTATGTCATGTTAGGTTCTACTTTGGCCGGTAGACCACCTTCCATCGGTGTAAGGTTTTATGACACCGGATTCCATGATTAGCACCCATGGTCTATGTCGGTTAAGGTTATGGTTTCCCCAAAGGTAAAATGGACAATGGAAGTAATTGAATAGTATCCTAACTAGGAGGACTTAAGGTAAGTTACTTAGGATAGATGGAAGTAATGAACCCATCTAGACATTGCACAAGTGACTCCTTAGGAAGTCTTAGGAAGGTTCTCTAATGCATATGATTATGTATGTGTCCTTTATGTATGATATTGTAGTCTTGGTTTGACTATGTTTATATTGTACTATACTTCTATGATGGCATGTGTTGTCTTGTGTAGATGCTATGTATGGTTTTCTCTTATGTTCCTAAGGTGATGCATTACACCAAGTATCCCTAAAGGATTACTTAGGAGGTTAATGAATTGAAAGAAAGAGTTAAATGCTAAGAAAGGTGAGTTCACTGTAAAGTGACCTCTATGTGTACTTATATTATATATGTGCTTTTCTATGATGTTTGGTGTTTGATTGTGTTACTATGAAGTAAGTGGATGATATAAATGCTATTGACAAAGGTTTATGATGATTTACTCAAAATGGCATGAAGTATGATTTCAAAGGAAATGTCCCTTTTAAATGCATGTTTTTGCATGGTTGCCATACTTAGTACATTCTTGTGCTAATCCCATTCTTCTTTACTTTTTACACAAAGTGTAGGTTATGGAATGCTTAAAGGAGATCTATGATCGAGAAGCTTGATAGGTGTTTTCTCAAGCTCAAGGAAAGGAATCCTTAAGTTCAAAGATGTCCTACTTATGTCTTTAATATGAAGTCTTTAAATATTGTATAGTTATGTAAGGTGTTGTATGGGCCGTGTCCCTAATGTATTCTAAAGTTATTGAGTCTAAGATGGCAAAGAGACTTAGAGTTTAAATATGTATTACGACTTATGTTTTATATATATACGATGTGATGTTTCTAGCATATGATGTGCTATGAAAAGTTTTAAATTTTCCGCTAAATTTACTATGCCAATGCAATGAATGATATGAGAGGCTTGTCTTAGACCTCCGAGAGGTCGACAACGCCGGTTACAATCCAAGATTGTATCCTAACTTCTAGGGTATGCTTTTGGGCTGTGACAAACTTGGTATCAGAGCATGAGGTTTATATAGCGGTCTTAGGTTCTAAGAAGTCTCATATTGCCACGTCTAGTAGAGTCTTGTATCATTGGTGGTGAGTCGCGACACATCAAATGGTACGAGAGGCTATAGGCGATAGAGTTTCCCTTCTTCATCAATCTCATATCGTGCCATAGAACTTAATTTTATAAGATCTCTCTCTTATGTTTTCTTGTCCGGTGGTCTTTTAGATGTGATTGCTTGGATGAGATTGCTCTATGCTTGAGGGAGAAAAGGTGAGTTTAAAATGCTTATCCTTGTTTTATGGTTTGAATGAGTATGTGTGAAGGTGACATTTGTCCTTTATTTGATGATGTATATACTAACTAAGGCGACTTGAAGGGTTAACTAGACTTAGGTAGGGGTATGGGACTCTACCTATGTCTTGCACTAGTTTTCCTTGATGGAGACCTTAGGAGGGTAATACTATGTATGTGTATGATGATAAATGTGAATGTGCTTATGAGATGATCTCTATGCTTATAAACATGTAAATAGCCTAGTGTGCTAAAGATATGGAGTTATCCATGCATGAAGGCTATAGATGAGTGGAGTATGATGCTAATTGTAGTTCTTGTTTGGGTTACTTGGTTTAGTGAAGTTATGGAGATTTACTTGATCGTTGCACATGTTAACTCTATGAGGATTATGATTGGTCATCTTACCTTGCTTTATATGAAATTTCTCTTACTGGATGATGTGATGCCAATTATGGCAATATATGAAATCTATGTGAAATATCATGTTATGTCGATGATGTATGTCATGATATAGTTGAAGCATGCTAGAAGTTATAGTGGTTAAAGTGATTTCTCTTAAATCGTGTATTCCTATATGATTTTGTATGATAGTATCCAAATATTTGGATTTGAACTTGGATTGTTTAATAACTACCTATGGAAGTATGCTATCCTATGAGTATATGTGATTAACAGTGTGCATTGTTTTCCTTTGTATATAAGTGGTACTTCATGAGTTGCTAGTGTAAAGAATTGGAGTCTTTTGTAGAGACTTGAATTGTAAATATAGTAAGCATGCTTATGAAGAATGAGTTAGTAGAGCTTTGTATCTTATAATTCCATGCTTGTTCCATTAGATGTCTAAATGTTGCATTTTTGGATATTTGGAAGCATGCTCACTGTAAAGACTAGGCAACGTATTGTAATATATTTGGAGAACCTACTAAATTGTCATTTGATTGGATGTTATTGAAATATATCTAGAATTTATGAATATGAACATGATAAGGGATGCGGAAAAGAATCTTTGCATTTAGATTGAAGGATGAGAATCTTATGACATGATGAGTCGTAGAGTTATTTCTAAACTTCTTGTCGTGTTATGAACTTCTTTGTTATTTTCCTCTAATGATGTATGACCTTAGTGTTGTTAAATTGAATTAATGAAAACTCTCTAAAGTAGTAATCACTTTGAGTGATGAATATGAAGGTTTTGTATTTGAAATCCTCTATATGTTGGGTTAAGTTGCTCTTAATTTGTGTTTACCCTAAGTGGGGGATGGTGTTTGAGTAGTGAGATTGTAGAAATTGTCTACATTGTTCTTCTATTCTTACTTGAATTGGAAAAATATGAATTCTTAGTATGCTTGTTCATGAAAATAGTCTTGCATAAAGTGTGAATTGCATGATCTTTATATGATTGGTATGAATTAATTGACATCATCTTAGAAACATGGTGAATTTTCCAAAGGGCATGAAAAGAAATTTTTGATAAAATCCATGTTTTCTCTTATTGACTTGCATTTTAATGTGCTAATTGTGAAGTTGACCTCATGAGGAAAGACAAGGAACTTGGTAATAGTCACTTGTAGGTTAAATTGTTTAGCCTTGTAATGGAAGTTGAGTCTCTTTTATATTGAAAAATGTGAACTCTCTTTAAAAATTTAGTGATTTGATGATTTGTAATGCAAAATTGTAGGCTCATTCTTGAAAAGTAAAAGCATGTTTTGCTAAGTATATATGTGTGTGCCTATGGTTTGTGCTATTTTTCCAAAATGAGGCTTACTTTAAGGGTGAGTAATATGTTAAGAAAAGAGATTTGTGGAATGACTTCCTATTTTGTTGTGATGCACTTGGTGTGACTTGCCATTTAGACTTCACTGGGAAGAAAAATATATGCATGTCTTGGCTTGAAAGTTGAGATTTCTCATTATTAAAAAAAATTGACCTTGTGCTTTGCTAAGGTGTGAACTCATGATACATGTAATGTGTTGAGGAGCAAGACATTCCTCCATGGACACCACTAAGCATGGTATGGTTGAGTATGACCTTCATGGTACTAGGTCTAACTAATGAAGATTTTTGTTAAATGCAATTAACTCAAGTCTACGTACACTGGAGTATGAATGCCTACTTGTTTTGAGTATTGTTGAAATCTGCCTATATGTGGCCTTGCAAGATGATATCTTGATGAATTAAGGTGCAATGACCATGTTATGATTAGGAGAAGTATGTTCTTCCTATGAACATGATAAGAGCCTGTTTGATTAATGCATTAAGGGTGAGTGAATCGAAGTTTCGCTTACTTGTGTGCATTGAGTGCTAAAATGATTTGATGATATATTAAATGTGATGAACTGCTCTTATATGCATTGAAGTCATTGTTGTGATTAAAGAGTCCTAAGTGTCATTCGAGGACGAATGTTCCCAAGTGGGGGATATTGTAAGACCTCGGAAATGAGATAAGGTGTATAGAGCTTAACATGTTCGTCTTAATGTTTTAAGGTCCTAAAATGCCTTATTATGTGATATAGAGGCAGTGTGCAAAGTTTGAAGTTCTTTGGAAGTTGAACGTCAAGGGACGTCCAAGACGTTCGACGAATAGTCGCTTATGTGCCTCATGTGTGTATGCATGCCTAAATTGTGTGAAATGAGTCAAATAAGTCTTGAAATGGTTTTAAATGATGTTTAATGTTATTATATGAAGTTTCGTGAAGTTTGGAGGTCAAACGCCCAAGAACGTCCAAGGCGTTCGAAAGATAGCCCCTAAGACGTTTATCGAATGACATGTTGGGGTCAAGGTTATTTGGAAGTCTTGTAGGTGTTTGTTTTGGATGAAACTTATTTGGTAGGTCTATAACATGTTAAGGTTTGTAATCGCATTGGAAACGTCGGGGTACAACTTCTAAAGGGCCCCACAAGAGGCCCCAAAAGAAGGACCACAAGGCTGCCTATACACTGCCTGGGCAGTGTCCTTGACGGACCCAATGACGGACCGTTGGGCCACCAACGGACCGTCAAGCAGGTATCGTCGAAGGAGACTTGACTTGGGCAGGTATTAAGCCAAGAATTGGCTAAGTCCCCTGCAACGGATGGCTGCCACGGCCCGTCATGGCCATGACGCCCCGTCATGGACATCGTCGCGGCTGCCTGTGAGTTGGCTGCCTGCGTGCTGCCACTTAAAGGGGTGAATGGTAAATTCACCCCACGTCCTAACATGACTATAATAGGTTTAATTAAGTGATTTTAGGTGTATATAAGCCATCCAAAACGTGACCAACCCATTCTCAAATCCCCTCACTCAAATTGAACCCTTCCCTTCCCAAAATATTCTCTCTAGAAACCCCTATGGTTTTTGAAGCTCAAGAACAGCTTGTAGAAGGGATTCTCATGGGTTATTCATCAATTTTTATGGGTATTCATGAATATTAAGGTATGGTGATCCTTCATCTCTAAGTAACCTTTCACTTGGAGAGTTCTTCTCAATGTTTTTCAAAGAAATCTTATGAACAAGTTTCCAATCTTCCAATCTAGCCATGGGTTCTTTCTCAAAACGTTTCTAAAGATTAAATCATGATGAATTAGTATTAATATGATGATTTGAATGTGATTTCACTTCAATTGCATGATGAACCCATGTTCCTTCCAAAACTAGGTTTAGCTCTTGCATGGGCTTTGTGATTATGGCTTGTTCTTGATGAATTGGTGATTCTCTTATGTTGAATTGCTTGTGGTTATTGTTATTGACATTAAATGATGTTGACTTGATTATGATAAGTCCATATGATAAATATATGAAGTTTTGAGCATGAATAACCTATGTTTCTATATGTTGTCTTGAAGACGATTGTGAGATCGGTTGTGTAGGCTATTGATTATGTATGAACTGCTGTAGCTACTCTTTTAGGGTGATGTAATGGATGAATTTTGTAAGTATAAATCCTTAATGTTCAAATTAAGAAGGGCTTGCATGAATTGATATAGATTCCTTTAGGTTATGAAGTCAAGAAGCTAAGTTGTGATGTATCTTGAATTATGATTAGATAAAGTATGATTTAGTCTTGATTTCTTATCTAATTAGCTACTGCCTAATGAGTATATTATTGATGAGATATGAATGATGATCATACCCTTAGATAGTTCATAGTATTGATAAAGTCTCCTATACTCTAGCAAATCGATAAGCCTAAATGCCTATGTTGTAACCCTAATCTTGAATGTATGTAATCATGATTTCAATATGGTTAAATGTAGGTTTAGCTACTGCCTTAGACTTACATATGTATGAACTATGATCTAAAATCAATGTAAGGGAAGTTAGCTAATGACCTATGTTATTCTACTTTCCTAGTATGTTGATATGTTTCATTATGTTATGGCATAATCTTGTAGCGACTTGTACATGGTTTCTTATATGTTTAAAGTACATATAGCTACTGCCATATATGTGTTTTATTGATGAATAAAGTGTATTGATCAATGATGATCAAAGGGTGAGAAATTGGTAAGAATCTTAATTCCTCTACTCTTCTACTTCTCTATTCTTTATAGAAATGTTGATGAAGCCTTGTATGGCATTGTGTGGTATGGTCCACTTATGGTGGCGGTGTTTACTTTATTGTCATTATATATGTGTTGACCATGGCCATGAAAGCAAATTGATGAACTTATGCTTAAAATGATACTATGAGAAGATTATGCCTACTTTCCTATTTTAGATGTGAATTAGGTTGTGTGGCTATTGTATGAGCATGTGTATAACTATGTTAGGGTAAAGTATAGGTGCTGCCATGGATGTGTTAATATGGTTAATAACCCCTTACCTATGTATCCTTATATGAAAGTGTAAATGGCTAAAGTTAGGAGTCTTGGTTACATCGTATGTATAGTCTTGTCTCCTATGCTATTATGTGTTGTGTGCTATGTGCTTGAAGTGCAATGTGGTCTAATAGGGTGGCTGACTAAATAAGTTATTGATAGCCATTATGTGATCATGTTGGTCAATGTACACACACTCCCACTTACATGCATGTTATAAGTAGTATAAGTCATTGTGTCTAAATGAAAGGTAGTTCTCATATTCACTAGTGTCTACTACTATGCATATTAAGGTGATGTTTATGGAAGTATGATTTGTATTTCCCTTACTAGGATGACTTGATAGGTGTACTAGTATGGTCAAGGGTATGGAACCTTGTCTATACATTGCACATGTGTATCTTGATAGGATAGTTCCTAGATTTGGTTTCTATGAACATGAAGGATGAATGTATGAACATGTTATGAATACGATGTATATGATATGATGAAGTATGAATGTGCATAGTGTCTTAGTAGGTGTATATGAAAGGATTTCTCATATAGTTATGCCTATAGACTTATGCATTGATATATGAACATGTGTGACATTATGTGATTATGTGAAAGGTTTGCTCACATCTAAGTAAACACTCACACATGGATGATCTAGTTAGTGAGAGGGGCCTTGCTAGGGGTGCCCAAGAATACTCCAAAACTAGATAGGTGCTTGAAGATGCTATAAGCATATGAATGATGAATATTTAAAGCTTATGTTTTATGAACAAACGTAATAAAAGCTTTTCAATAAAGGGAACTTAGCCTAGCACCGAGCGAACTTGTATATGAGGGAGTGACACTTTCCAACATAGGAAAGGCAGGGTTCACTACGGTCCTCATGTGAGGGGTGACACTTTCTTACATAAGAAAGGCAGGGTTCATTACGGTCCTCACGGGGTGGATAGCCTCATGACCCAATCTAGGGTGTAGAGTTGATATTTCCATGATTTCCCCAAGTTCCATAAACTATGTTGCCACCATAGGATACTAGCTAGTGGATTTCCACATAAACAGCTATGTCATGTTAGGTTCTACTTTGGCCGGTAGACCACCTTCCATCGGTGTAAGGTTTTATGACACCGGATTCCATGATTAGCACCCATGGTCTATGTCGGTTAAGGTTATGGTTTCCCCAAAGGTAAAATGGACAATGGAAGTAATTGAATAGTATCCTAACTAGGAGGACTTAAGGTAAGTTACTTAGGATAGATGGAAGTAATGAACCCATCTAGACATTGCACAAGTGACTCCTTAGGAAGTCTTAGGAAGGTTCTCGAATGCATATGATTATGTATGTGTCCTTTATGTATGATATTGTAGTCTTGGTTTGACTATGTTTATATTGTACTATACTTCTATGATGGCATGTGTTGTCTTGTGTAGATGCTATGTATGGTTTTCTCTTATGTTCCTAAGGTGATGCATTACACCAAGTATCCCTAAAGGATTACTTAGGAGGTTAATGAATTGAAAGAAAGAGTTAAATGCTAAGAAAGGTGAGTTCACTGTAAAGTGACCTCTATGTGTACTTATATTATATATGTGCTTTTCTATGATGTTTGGTGTTTGATTGTGTTACTATGAAGTAAGTGGATGATATAAATGCTATTGACAAAGGTTTATGATGATTTACTCAAAATGGCATGAAGTATGATTTCAAAGGAAATGTCCCTTTTAAATGCATGTTTTTGCATGGTTGCCATACTTAGTACATTCTTGTGCTAATCCCATTCTTCTTTACTTTTTACACAAAGTGTAGGTTATGGAATGCTTAAAGGAGATCTATGATTGAGAAGCTTGATAGGTGTTTTCTCAAGCTCAAGGAAAGGAATCCTTAAGTTCAAGGATGTCCTACTTATGTCTTTAATATGAAGTCTTTAAATATTGTATAGTTATGTAAGGTGTTGTATGGGCCGTGTCCCTAATGTATTCTAAAGTTATTGAGTCTAAGATGGCAAAGAGACTTAGAGTTTAAATATGTATTACGACTTATGTTTTATATATATATGATATGATGTTTCTAGCATATGATGTGCTATGAAAAGTTTTAAATTTTCCGCTAAATTTACTATGCCAATGCAATGAATGATATGAGAGGCTTGTCTTAGACCTCCGAGAGGTCGACAACGCCGGTTACAATCCAAGATTGTATCCTAACTTCTAGGGTATGCTTTTGGGCTGTGACAAACTTGGTATCAGAGCATGAGGTTTATATAGCGGTCTTAGGTTCTAAGAAGTCTCATATTGCCACGTCTAGTAGAGTCTTGTATCATTGGTGGTGAGTCGCGACACATCAAATGGTACGAGAGGCTATAGGCGATAGAGTTTCCCTTCTTCATCAATCTCATATCGTGCCATAGAACTTAATTTTATAAGATCTCTCTCTTATGTTTTCTTGTCCGGTGGTCTTTTAGATGTGATTGCTTGGATGAGATTGCTCTATGCTTGAGGGAGAAAAGGTGAGTTTAAAATGCTTATCCTTGTTTTATGGTTTGAATGAGTATGTGTGAAGGTGACATTTGTCCTTTATTTGATGATGTATATACTAACTAAGGCGACTTGAAGGGTTAACTAGACTTAGGTAGGGGTATGGGACTCTACCTATGTCTTGCACTAGTTTTCCTTGATGGAGACCTTAGGAGGGTAATACTATGTATGTGTATGATGATAAATGTGAATGTGCTTATGAGATGATCTCTATGCTTATAAACATGTAAATAGCCTAGTGTGCTAAAGATATGGAGTTATCCATGCATGAAGGCTATAGATGAGTGGAGTATGATGCTAATTGTAGTTCTTGTTTGGGTTACTTGGTTTAGTGAAGTTATGGAGATTTACTTGATCGTTGCACATGTTAACTCTATGAGGATTATGATTGGTCATCTTACCTTGCTTTATATGAAATTTCTCTTACTGGATGATGTGATGCCAATTATGGCAATATATGAAATCTATGTGAAATATCATGTTATGTCGATGATGTATGTCATGATATAGTTGAAGCATGCTAGAAGTTATAGTGGTTAAAGTGATTTCTCTTAAATCGTGTATTCCTATATGATTTTGTATGATAGTATCCAAATATTTGGATTTGAACTTGGATTGTTTAATAACTACCTATGGAAGTATGCTATCCTATGAGTATATGTGATTAACAGTGTGCATTGTTTTCCTTTGTATATAAGTGGTACTTCATGAGTTGCTAGTGTAAAGAATTGGAGTCTTTTGTAGAGACTTGAATTGTAAATATAGTAAGCATGCTTATGAAGAATGAGTTAGTAGAGCTTTGTATCTTATAATTCCATGCTTGTTCCATTAGATGTCTAAATGTTGCATTTTTGGATATTTGGAAGCATGCTCACTGTAAAGACTAGGCAACGTATTGTAATATATTTGGAGAACCTACTAAATTGTCATTTGATTGGATGTTATTGAAATATATCTAGAATTTATGAATATGAACATGATAAGGGATGCGGAAAAGAATCTTTGCATTTAGATTGAAGGATGAGAATCTTATGACATGATGAGTCGTAGAGTTATTTCTAAACTTCTTGTCGTGTTATGAACTTCTTTGTTATTTTCCTCTAATGATGTATGACCTTAGTGTTGTTAAATTGAATTAATGAAAACTCTCTAAAGTAGTAATCACTTTGAGTGATGAATATGAAGGTTTTGTATTTGAAATCCTCTATATGTTGGGTTAAGTTGCTCTTAATTTGTGTTTACCCTAAGTGGGGGATGGTGTTTGAGTAGTGAGATTGTAGAAATTGTCTACATTGTTCTTCTATTCTTACTTGAATTGGAAAAATATGAATTCTTAGTATGCTTGTTCATGAAAATAGTCTTGCATAAAGTGTGAATTGCATGATCTTTATATGATTGGTATGAATTAATTGACATCATCTTAGAAACATGGTGAATTTTCCAAAGGGCATGAAAAGAAATTTTTGATAAAATCCATGTTTTCTCTTATTGACTTGCATTTTAATGTGCTAATTGTGAAGTTGACCTCATGAGGAAAGACAAGGAACTTGGTAATAGTCACTTGTAGGTTAAATTGTTTAGCCTTGTAATGGAAGTTGAGTCTCTTTTATATTGAAAAATGTGAACTCTCTTTAAAAATTTAGTGATTTGATGATTTGTAATGCAAAATTGTAGGCTCATTCTTGAAAAGTAAAAGCATGTTTTGCTAAGTATATATGTGTGTGCCTATGGTTTGTGCTATTTTTCCAAAATGAGGCTTACTTTAAGGGTGAGTAATATGTTAAGAAAAGAGATTTGTGGAATGACTTCCTATTTTGTTGTGATGCACTTGGTGTGACTTGCCATTTAGACTTCACTGGGAAGAAAAATATATGCATGTCTTGGCTTGAAAGTTGAGATTTCTCATTATTAAAAAAAATTGACCTTGTGCTTTGCTAAGGTGTGAACTCATGATACATGTAATGTGTTGAGGAGCAAGACATTCCTCCATGGACACCACTAAGCATGGTATGGTTGAGTATGACCTTCATGGTACTAGGTCTAACTAATGAAGATTTTTGTTAAATGCAATTAACTCAAGTCTACGTACACTGAAGTATGAATGCCTACTTGTTTTGAGTATTGTTGAAATCTGCCTATATGTGGCCTTGCAAGATGATATCTTGATGAATTAAGGTGCAATGACCATGTTATGATTAGGAGAAGTATGTTCTTCCTATGAACATGATAAGAGCCTCTTTGATTAATGCATTAAGGGTGAGTGAATCGAAGTTTCGCTTACTTGTGTGCATTGAGTGCTAAAATGATTTGATGATATATTAAATGTGATGAACTGCTCTTATATGCATTGAAGTCATTGTTGTGATTAAAGAGTCCTAAGTGTCATTCGAGGACGAATGTTCCCAAGTGGGGGATATTGTAAGACCTCGGAAATGAGATAAGGTGTATAGAGCTTAACATGTTCGTCTTAATGTTTTAAGGTCCTAAAATGCCTTATTATGTGATATAGAGGCAGTGTGCAAAGTTTGAAGTTCTTTGGAAGTTGAACGTCAAGGGACGTCCAAGACGTTCGACGAATAGTCGCTTATGTGCCTCATGTGTGTATGCATGCCTAAATTGTGTGAAATGAGTCAAATAAGTCTTGAAATGGTTTTAAATGATGTTTAATGTTATTATATGAAGTTTCGTGAAGTTTGGAGGTCAAACGCCCAAGAACGTCCAAGGCGTTCGAAAGATAGCCCCTAAGACGTTTATCGTATGACATGTTGGGGTCAAGGTTATTTGGAAGTCTTGTAGGTGTTTGTTTTGGATGAAACTTATTTGGTAGGTCTATAACATGTTAAGGTTTGTAATCGCATTGGAAACGTCCGGGTACAACTTCTAAAGGGCCCCACAAGAGGCCCCAAAAGAAGGACCACAAGGCTGCCTATACACTGCCTGGGCAGTGTCCTTGACGGACCCAATGACGGACCGTTGGGCCACCAACGGACCGTCAAGCAGGTATAGTCGAAGGAGACTTGACTTGGGCAGGTATTAAGCCAAGAATTGGCTAAGTCCCCTGCGACGGATGGCTGCCACGGCCCGTCATGGCCATGATGCCCCGTCATGGACATCGTCGCGGCTGCCTGTGAGTTGGCTGCCTGCGTGCTGCCACTTAAAGGGGTGAATGGTAAATTCACCCCACGTCCTAACATGACTATAATAGGTTTAATTAAGTGATTATAGGTGTATATAAGCCATCCAAAACGTGACCAACCCATTCTCAAATCCCCTCACTCAAATTGAACCCTTCCCTTCCCAAAATATTCTCTCTAGAAACCCCTATGGTTTTTGAAGCTCAAGAACAGCTTGTAGAAGGGATTCTCATGGGTTATTCATCAAGTTTTATGGGTATTCATGAATATTAAGGTATGGTGATCCTTCATCTCTAAGTAACCTTTCACTTGGAGAGTTCTTCTCAATGTTTTTCAAAGAAATCTTATGAACAAGTTTCCAATCTTCCAATCTAGCCATGGGTTCTTTCTCAAAACGTTTCTAAAGATTAAATCATGATGAATTAGTATTAATATGATGATTTGAATGTGATTTCACTTCAATTGCATGATGAACCCATGTTCCTTCCAAAACGAGGTTTAGCTCTTGCATGGGCTTTGTGATTATGGCTTGTTCTTGATGAATTGGTGATTCTCTTATGTTGAATTGCTTGTGGTTATTGTTATTGACATTAAATGATGTTGACTTGATTATGATAAGTCCATATGATAAATATATGAAGTTTTGAGCATGAATAACCTATGTTTCTATATGTTGTCTTGAAGACGATTGTGAGATCGGTTGTGTAGGCTATTGATTATGTATGAACTGCTGTAGCTACTCTTTTAGGGTGATGTAATGGATGAATTTTGTAAGTATAAATCCTTAATGTTCAAATTAAGAAGGGCTTGCATGAATTGATATAGATTCCTTTAGGTTATGAAGTCAAGAAGCTAAGTTGTGATGTATCTTGAATTATGATTAGATAAAGTATGATTTAGTCTTGATTTCTTATCTAATTAGCTACTGCCTAATGAGTATATTATTGATGAGATATGAATGATGATCATACCCTTAGATAGTTCATAGTATTGATAAAGTCTCCTATACTCTAGCAAATCGATAAGCCTAAATGCCTATGTTGTAACCCTAATCTTGAATGTATGTAATCATGATTTCAATATGGTTAAATGTAGGTTTATCTACTGCCTTAGACTTACATATGTATGAACTATGATCTAAAATCAATGTAAGGGAAGTTAGCTAATGACCTATGTTATTCTACTTTCCTAGTATGTTGATATGTTTCATTATGTTATGGCATAATCTTGTAGCGACTTGTACATGGTTTCTTATATGTTTAAAGTACATATAGCTACTGCCATATATGTGTTTTATTGATGAATAAAGTGTATTGATCAATGATGATCAAAGGGTGAGAAATTGGTAAGAATCTTAATTCCTCTACTCTTCTACTTCTCTATTCTTTATAGAAATGTTGATGAAGCCTTGTATGGCATTGTGTGGTATGGTCCACTTATGGTGGCGGTGTTTACTTTATTGTCATTATATATGTGTTGACCATGGCCATGAAGGCAAATTGATGAACTTATGCTTAAAATGATACTATGAGAAGATTATGCCTACTTTCCTATTCTAGATGTGAATTAGGTTGTGTGGCTATTGTATGAGCATGTGTATAACTATGTTAGGGTAAAGTATAGGTGCTGCCATGGATGTGTTAAGATGGTTAATAACCCCTTACCTATGTATCCTTATATGAAAGTGTAAATGGCTAAAGTTAGGAGTCTTGGTTACATCGTATGTATAGTCTTGTCTCCTATGCTATTATGTGTTGTGTGCTATGTGCTTGAAGTGCAATGTGGTCTAATAGGGTGGCTGACTAAATAAGTTATTGATAGCCATTATGTGATCATGTTGGTCAATGTACACACACTCCCACTTACATGCATGTTATAAGTAGTATAAGTCATTGTGTCTAAATGAAAGGTAGTTCTCATATTCACTAGTGTCTACTACTATGCATATTAAGGTGATGTTTATGGAAGTATGATTTGTATTTCCCTTACTAGTATGACTTGATAGGTGTACTAGTATGGTCAAGGGTATGGAACCTTGTCTATACATTGCACATGTGTATCTTGATAGGATAGTTCCTAGATTTGGTTTCTATGAACATGAAGGATGAATGTATGAACATGTTATGAATACGATGTATATGATATGATGAAGTATGAATGTGCATAGTGTCTTAGTAGGTGTATATGAAAGGATTTCTCATATAGTTATGCCTATAGACTTATGCATTGATATATGAACATGTGTGACATTATGTGATTATGTGAAAGGTTTGCTCACATCTAAGTAAACACTCACACATGGATGATCTAGTTAGTGAGAGGGGCCTTGCTAGGGGTGCCCAAGAATACTCCAAAACTAGATAGGTGCTTGAAGATGCTATAAGCATATGAATGATGAATATTTAAAAGCTTATGTTTTATGAACAAACGTAATAAAAGCTTTTCAATAAAGGGAACTTAGCCTAGCACCGAGCGAACTTGTATATGGGGGAGTGACACTTTCCAACATAGGAAAGGCATGGTTCACTACGGTCCTCATGTGAGGGGTGACACTTTCTTACATAAGAAAGGCAGGGTTCATTACGGTCCTCACGGGGTGGATAGCCTCATGACCCAATCTAGGGTGTAGAGTTGATATTTCCATGATTTCCCCAAGTTCCATAAACTATGTTGCCACCATAGGATACTAGCTAGTTGATTTCCACATAAACAGCTATGTCATGTTAGGTTCTACTTTGGCCGGTAGACCACCTTCCATCGGTGTAAGGTTTTATGACACCGGATTCCATGATTAGCACCCATGGTCTATGTCGGTTAAGGTTATGGTTTCCCTAAAGGTAAAATGGACAATGGAAGTAATTGAATAGGATCCTAACTAGGAGGACTTAAGGTAAGTTACTTAGGATAGATGGAAGTAATGAACCCATCTAGACATTGCACAAGTGACTCCTTAGGAAGTCTTAGGAAGGTTCTCTAATGCATATGATTATGTATGTGTCCTTTATGTATGATATTGTAGTCTTGGTTTGACTATGTTTATATTTTACTATACTTCTATGATGGCATGTGTTGTCTTGTGTAGATGCAATGTATGGTTTTCTCTTATGTTCCTAAGGTGATGCATTGCACCAAGTATCCCTAAAGGATTACTTAGGAGGTTAATGAATTGAAAGAAAGAGTTAAATGCTAAGAAAGGTGAGTTCACTGTAAAGTGACCTCTATGTGTACTTATATTCTATATGTGCTTTTCTATGATGTTTGGTCTTTGATTGTGTTACTATGAAGTAAGTGGATGATATAAATGCTATTGACAAAGGTTTATGATGATTTACTCAAAATGGCATGAAGTATGATTTCAAAGGAAATGTCCCTTTTAAATGCATGTTTTTGCATGGTTGCCATACTTAGTACATTCTTGTGCTAATCCCATTCTTTTTTACTTTTTACACAAAGTGTAGGTTATGGAATGCTTAAAGGAGATCTATGATCGAGAAGCTTGATAGGTGTTTTCTCAAGCTCAAGGAAAGGAATCCTTAAGTTCAAGGATGTCCTACTTATGTCTTTAATATGAAGTCTTTAAATATTGTATAGTTATGTAAGGTGTTGTATGGGCCGTGTCCCTAATGTATTCTAAAGTTATTGAGTCTAAGATGGCAAAGAGACTTAGAGTTTAAATATGTGTTACGACTTATGTTTTATATATATATGATGTGATGTTTCTAGCATATGATGTGCTATGAAAAGTTTTAAATTTTCCGCTAAATTTACTATGCCAATGCAATGAATGATATGAGAGGCTTGTCTTAGACCTCCGAGAGGTGGACGACGCCGGTTACAATCCAAGATTGTATCCTAACTTCTAGGGTATGCTTTTGGGTTGTGACAGAGCTCTAGTCGAAACATGTGGATGTTCATGCCGTACATAAATCAAAGGAGTTTGAAACAACCTTCATGCATAACAAACATATTCATCTACTTTCCATTATCTATTCTCAACGTTTCCACCTCACGTTGCTCGTTTGTATCATTTTTCATTACTTTTATGGTTTGTACGATAGCCTATCATTACTTTGACATGTTAAGAAGTGTTTTTGAGCATTTCCGTATTTTTACGACATTTAATCATTATTTTATAATTTATTTTTATGGTTTATTATTTTTTACGTCTCGTTTTAAAAATTAAAATGTACTGAATATTTTATTTTAAGGTTACTTACTTAATTTGTGAATTTTCTGTGTTGATTTCATATTTTTTTGATATTTTTCCTATTTGTTATTAATTTATTACTAATTTTTCGGAAATTTCGGAAAAAAATAAAAATTAAAAACAATTGTTGAAAAATACTTTTTTTATATATAAAGTCATTTGTGAAAGATAATGTGTGTTTGTACCTTAGAACGTGCATATTTGGGTTGTACATTTTCATTATGATTCTCTGGAAAATCCATGTCTACTCCTGTCACATGGGTAAAACTTTTTTAAGCATATATAAGGGGGTAGAGGTGTTGGAGGCAGACTGAGGCGCAGGCAAGGGGACGGCATAGGCGTCCCGTGGGATTAGTAGGCGTGCTGCGTGGGCGCTTGATGGCATGCGTGGCTTGTTCGAGTTACGCTGTTGGACGTTTACAAAAACACGCCGGCGACATCGGCGGGGCGAGTGAGGCGAAGGCAAGCGGATGTCACGGGCGTCCTATTGGCCTAGTAGGCGTGTTGCGTGGGCGCTTGATGGAATGCATGGATCATCCGTGCTACGCCGTTGGGCGTTTACAAAAACATGTCGGCGACGTCTGTGGGGCGTTTGAGGCGAAAGCACGCGGACGTCAAGGGCGTCCTGTGGGCTTAGTAGGCGTGTTGCGTGTTTCACGACCAGAATCTAAACCCCAGATGAGACCGGCGTCGTTGACCTCTCAGAGGTCGCAGACAAGCCTACTTACGTCATTCTTACTTCATCTAGTTTAATTTTAGCGGAAAATTTGAAACTTTTTGTTTCTTAACATACTTATTAAACATTCTCATTATTACATAAGTGTTCACCATCAACCATCTAATATTAAGATCATCAAATGAAAGAAATAGTATAATATAGTAATAAAGATGTACTTGCCAAAATGGCACCAATACAATATCTGAATAAAACAGGAAAGAAACGCTAGTGGAACATGCTCAACTAGCTCAACTCTAAAACTAAGCTAGAATATAAATGGCAGCATCCTCGAAAGCATGAGGGCCTAACAAGTCTGGATGAATGCTCGACGTCCGGATAGCTTCAGCGTCAACCTGTAGCTCTAGCGTCCCCCTGTTCCTGCACCTAAAATTGTAGAGTTGTATAGGGTTAGTACACACTTGTACTAAGTATGGGTATATGCAAGCACACACCAAGGACATGCATGAAAAAGAATAGCTCTTTCCTATCAACATGATTATGGAAAGTCATGTCAGTAGACTTGCCAAATTGGGATTAGGAAAGTTAGTGCACTTTCCAAATTCGGATTAGGAAATTCATGCCATGAGAGTAACATGCATCATCATACAACACATATCCTATATCATACAGCACATAAAATCTTTTATAACATTCATTCATATGCAATGAGACCTTGGAATCATGGACTTGACATTAAGACTTTCCAAAATGAGGGCTCAACATATGGGACCTCAACTAGGGAGTCTTCATTAGCAAACAGAGAGTCTATTTCATTCATTCATACGTACTTGATTTCACTTCGTTCATAGGCCATTGTGAACACCAACTATACCTAGGGTGCAGTTTAAGACTTTCATCGGGTTTGCTGTACAATGATCAAGAATAACCTAGTGTCATTACCTGAGTCTAGCTCACCTCTTGATTATCCCATCCTAACACCTTTGGTATCATTCATTTAATTATGTACTTCATTTGACGCTAGCCTCATTCATTCATTGGGAACTTTAACTTTAACCAACATAGATCATGTGAGCATCATGAAATCCAGTGTCTCCCCCACACCAAAAAGAGGTGGAATCACCGGCCAAGGTGACCCAAAACATGCTAGCGTCCATGGGAATTTAACCCCGCCAGATCCCTATATTGGCAGTATAGGTTTGAAGACCAGGAGATATAAGGAGACCCATACCCAGCAAGCCGGAAAGTCTCATCTCATGAGTGTTACGTGAACCTCTCCCCTTCCCGAAAGAAGGCATCACCGCTCATAGCTAGTCTATCGGTGCTCAGTATAAAGTTCCATTACATTCAACTCATACGTCATGGAAACTGGCTTCTAGTATGAGGACATCATAGCTCAATAGATGATTTCTCATCTAATCATTAGTATTAAGTGTGTTAGTCTCAATACTTTCATTAGAATGTTCATAGAGACTAGTCTCTTCATTAACTTTACACTCTCATAGGTGAGTACGTTTTGGTAGCAATTACATAGGCTCATTTGAGATTGTTCTCATCTTTTGCATTAGCCTCATATCATGTTGTCACCACATTCATTAGCATTAGCATATTTGCTCTTCATAATTACTCACCCCATTTTACGTGAATGTTCATTTCATCATATGCCAATGCACTTGGCCATTTGTGTGTTTCACACTCTTACTTAACCCTTCTAGGGTTTCATCCTCTCATTACAGACATCTTAGGTTCACTTCTTTTAAACGTATGATAGACTTATGAGTCTATACACACAAGCCATGAGGCTTCATTCATAGTTCTTTAAGTGATTCATACATTCCTAAGATTATGTAGCATAAGACTAATGTATCTTGTATATATACCAATATCTTAATTTCGATCTAAGTAGGTGGCATTATTCTTGGATATTTTGTTCACGTATGACTTATGCATCAATACGAAAGTTTGGGCCAAGGAAACCAAGTTCGAATCACTTGGATAACATTTTCCTTTTTCATTGATTTTATTTTTAATCTCCATGACATTGGGACTCTAGATTGAACCCCAACATTAACATTGTATCTTTAGTTTTCTACTTGGTTTTCCCCTTAATTTGGCCGAAGGGTTGTGGGTTCGAACCCCCACAACCCCTTTTTATTTTTCATTAAAATACTATAGTCCCATTTCGCCTAAATCAAGAGTTTGTGGGATCAAACCCCCACAGCCTCTTTTATTTTTATTCTTTATATTCGTTGGGAATTGGGAGGTTGTGGGTTCAAACCCCCACAGCTTTCTTATTTTAATTTAAATTCGCTAGGGGCTGTGAGGTTGTGGGTTCGAACCCCCACAGCCTCCTATTTTTATTTTTAATTAAAACTCCCCTAGGCTAGGCATTTGACAGTGAGGTTGTGGGATCGAGCCCCCACAGCCTCACTTTATTTTCTTATTTATTTCGCTCCTTTCCTTTCCATCCTTCTGGTCGTGGGTTCGATTCCCACGCCTCACATCTTCTTTTTCTTTTATTTTCTCTTCTCTCATTCGCAACCTGGAGGTCGTGGGTTCGATTCCCACGCCTCCCATTTATTTACTTAAATTATTTTCCTCTCCTTTCCCAACCAGTAGCCCGAGTTCGATTCCCCCCAGCCCCATTTTTAATCTCTTTTTTGCGAATTACAGTAGCCACACGGGTGAGGTCACAGGTTCTAATCCTGGTGGCCTCACCCCTTTAAAATTTATTAAATTTCCAGATTCCTTTATTAAGCTTTAGTCTAAATTAACATTGCATTGTTGCTGGAAAGTTTGGTCATTTTTCAATTCATTTTTATCAACATTTTCACTTGAACTCCTAAGGAAATTCGTAGACCATTTTAACACATTTTTAGGCGCATTTTTCATAGGTTTGTTTGGCTAAAAGATTGTTATTCAATCAGCCACAATTCATTACAATGAACATCACGTTGTGTACAACTTTTGCACATAAAATACAAGGATTAAACATGCCATTTCACGCCTCCAACAGTGACTAAGTTCACTGCCACACGTTGCACACACACATCACTTTTTCACATGATTTCGGACAACATATTCAATATTCACATAATTCCGAACATGCATACTTAAACATAAACATCACGAAAACACATTTCATCCCTACTTTGTACCAGCAAACATACCCAACCTATGATTCAATGGGAGCTAGTGACAGGGACATGCAACGGGGAACAACCCTAGTTTTCGGAATGAATATCTTGAATCTTAAGGGGTCTCTTGGGAAAGGGACCAAGACAGAAGAAACCCATACCTTAATTGATGTTCAAACGTTGAAGTTGCTGCCCAAATCTATCTCCAAAACCACGTCCAACTCACCTAAGGTTTCACCACCAACTCGACTGAACCTCCCCTTGCCTTAACATTTTTGATTAGCTTGCTTTCTTAGATATTATTTTTCGTGAGTTCTTCAAGTGTGAAGAACTTTTGTTATGGCTTCTCTTCTTCACGTTAATTGGCAGAGAGAAATAGTGTAGTTTGAACGTGTGAGTGAGAGATAAGCGTGATAGGAGAGTGTTACCATAGGTTTAGGAGTCTAATTCAAGACTTAGTCAAATAGGGTTTAATTAAATTAATAAAATCTGATTTAATTAGTTTTGTGAACTGACCATAATGCCCTTACAAAAATCAGATTTTAAACAATAATTAAATCACGAATTTGTTGCTTCCATTGGGGCTCGAACTCGGGTGGAGTGACCTTTGTGAAATGGATCATTTCGGGTCGACCCTATCCTATCCGGCTCTTTTATTGAATTAATTTATTAATTAATTAATCTTAGGGTAATTACGATATTACCCTTGGCCTAGAAAAGACCATTTTACCCCTGGACCCTCAAAACTTAAGATTTCCTCTTTTTAAGTCCTGTAAAGACTCCTTCGATTAAATCTTCATTTTCGAGAGCCCTACATGGTTGGTTCCAACCTTCCCAAGCTCAACTAACTCCCCAAGTTAGTTGGCTTGGACGTAGTAAGGGTTCTGAGGTCTGGTTCTACGCGTATCAATCTGTGTGAACCTTGGTCTAATCGCAAGCATTCTTGACACATTAAACATTTCTTATCTTATTCATTTTTAGGGTTGTTACATTATCCCCCCCTTAGGAACATTCATCCCCGAATGACACTACCACTATATATCGTAATGGCAGTCAGATCATAATGTAATCACTATACACCGTCAAGCAATAGCAACAAAATATGGAGAGATAAGGAAACATAGACTTAAGAGTAGGAAGTCTAACCTCAAGAGCTGAAAAGATGAGGGTAGCGGGATCTCATGTCGGCCTCAGCCTCCCATGTAGCACCCTCAACAAGATGATTTCTCCACAATACCTTCACTGTGGCAATCTCCTTGTTCCTCAGCCGCTTGATCTGTCTATCTAAGATATCAACAGGTACCTCCTCATAGGACAAGTCTTCCTCGACCCCCAAACCTTCCACAGGTAGAATCGATGCTGGATCACCTAGGCATCTCTTTAGCATGGATACATGAAAGACTGGATGGACAAAAGCTAGCTCCGTAGGCAATGCCAACTCATAGGCCACCTCACCCACACGCTGTAGGATCTCGTATGGCCCAACATACCTCGGAATCATTTTCCCCTTCCTGCCAAACCTCATCACCCCCTTCATAGGTGATATCTTCAGATAGACCTGGTCACCAACATTAAACTCTAAGGGCCATTTTTTGTTCTCTGCATATAACTTCTGTCGGCTGTAAGCAGTAGCTAACCTGTCCCTAATCACTCTAACCTTCTATAAGGCCTCATTAATGATCTCTGGACCCAAAATGGATGACTCTCCAACCTTGAACCACCCAACTGGAGATCTACACCTCCTACCATACAGTGCCTCAAATGGTGCCATCCCAATATTGGAGTGATAGCTATTATTATATAAGAACTCTATCAAAGGCAGATGGTCAACCCAGCTACCTCTGAAGTCAATCACACACGCTCTCAACATGTCCTCTAATGTCTGAATGGTGCGCTCTGCCTGCCCATCAGTCTGAGGATGAAATGCAGTACTAAGCTTTACTTGCGTGCCCAAGCTTTTCTAGAAAGATCTCCAGAAATGTGAAGTAAACTGGGCTCCTCTATCTGAAATGATAGACAAAGGAATCCCATGCCATCTCACAATCTCATCAATGTAGAGTCTCGCATAATCCTCGTCTCTGTAAGTAGACTTCACAGGGATAAAGTGGGCAGACTTAGTCAATCTGTCCACAATAACACATATGGAGTCATGCTGCCTCCTAGTCCTCGGAAGACCAACCACGAAGTCCATATTAATGGTCTCCCACTTCCAAGTCGGAACCTCAATAATCTGAGTTAGACCGCCAGGCTTAAGATGCTCTTTCTTAACCTGTTGACAATTAGGACACTTGTCCATATATTCTGCAATGTCCTTCTTCATGCCATCCCACCAATAAATCTGCTTAAGATCATGATACATGTTGGTGGAACCTGGATGTATGGAATATCTGGAACCATGGGCCTCTGCAATAATTCTGGTCCGCAAATCATCCATATCTGGTACACACAGCCTGTCCTGACTTCATCAACACTGAGTCCTTCAGCTCCATCAACACAAGATCTAAATGCTGACCCTGCTTGACTTCAACTACCAGGGATGATTCAGAACTAGGATAAACTGAAACACCCCCATTAGTAGAGTCAACCAATCGCACACCCAGTCTGTCCAGTCTGTGTACATCTTTCACCAACTCCTTCTTCTCATCCTCAACATGGGTTGTACTTCCCATGCTCATCCTGCTCAAAGCATCAGCTACAACATTAGCCTTACTTGGATGGTAGTGAACATTCATGTCATAATCCTTCAACAGCTCCAACCATCTCTGCTGACCTAGATTCAACTCCCTCTGTGTGAACACGTACTGGAGACTCTTGTAGTCTGTGAATACATCCACATGCACTACATACAAGTATTGCCTCAACAGATTCAGTGCAAACACCACAGCTGCCAACTCCAGGTCATGAGTGGGATAATTCTTCTCATGAACCTTGAGCTGTCTGGACGCATAGGCTATCACCTTACCAACCTGCATAAGAACACAACCCAAACCATCCCTAGATGCATCACAGTAAACAGTCTAATTCTCACCACACTTAGGCAAAGTAAGCACCGGGGCTGAAGTGAGTCTGTCCTTGAGCTCCTGGAAACTCCTCTCACAAGTCTCCGTCTATTCAAACTTGGATTTCTTCTTAGTCAAAGCTGTCAATGGGGCAGCAATGGAAGAAAAGCCCTCCACAAACCTGCTGTAGTAACCAGCCAATCCCAAAAATCTACGGATGTCAGTGGGAGTAAGAGGCTTTGGCCAGTTCTTCACAGCCTCAGTCTTCCTGGAATCCACCTCCACGCCTTGATCGGACACAACATGACCCAGGAAGGTCACTGATCTAAGCCAAAATTCACGGAAGAGTAGATGAGAATGTCATTAATGAATACTATGAGAAAAGAATCAAGGTATTCACGGAAGACTCGGTTCATGAGGTCCATAAATGCAGCAGGTGCATTCGTAAGACCAAATGACATGACTAAGAACTCATAGTGACCATAACGGGTACGAAAGGCTGTCTTTGGGATATCTCCATCCCTAACCCTAAGCTGATGATACCCTGAATGATGATCAATCTTAGATAAGAAACTAGACCCTTGGAGCTGATCGAACAAATCATCTATTCTGGGAAGTGGATACTTATTCCTTATAGTGACTTTGTTGAGCTTCCAATAATCGATACACATTCTAAGGGTTCTATCCTTCTTTTTCACAAACAACACTGGAGCACCCCAAGGGAATATGCTAGGCTGAATGAAACCCTTGTCAGTGAGATCTTTTAACTGCAGCTTCAACTCTTTGAGTTCAGCTGGAGCCATTTTGTAAGGAGGAATTGAAATTGTTTTAGTATCGGGTTCTAAGTCGATACCAAAATCAATCTCTCGAGGGGGAGGGACTCCAGGCAAATTATCATGAAATGCATCTAGGAACTCATTTACTACAGGCACTGAGTCTATGGAAGGAATGCCATGGTCTAAATCGTTAACACTAACAAGATGACACAATAACCCCTTGGACACCATTTTATTGGCCTTAAGGTTAGAAATCAAGAGGTTAGGACGACTCGAGTTGTACCCCTCCCAAACTAGCTCCTCTTCATCAGGGAAACAAAATCTCACCACTCTACTACGACAGTCCAAGCAAGCATAACAACTGTGAAGCCAGTCCATGCCAAGAATAACATCAAAATCATGCATGGGTAACTCAACCAAGTCTGCACACATAGCCTTACCACTTATCACTATTGGGCAATCCTTGTATACTCTATCAGTTCTTACATTTTCTCCTAAAGGTGTACTAACCACTATAGGATCATGCAGAACTTCAAGCAATATCTCAAAAGTGAGAGCAAGCAAAGGAGTTAGAAAGGAAAGCGTAGACCCTGGATCAAGTAAAGCATAAACAGAAGTTGAGAACACTTGCAGCATACCTGTGACCACATCAGCGGACTTCTCTTGCTCCTCCCTGCCCTTTAGGGCATAGAACCTGTTCCTCTTAGAAGGCTCGGCTGCTGCTACACCCTGTGGGTTAGGCCTAGGCTGAGCATTACCTCCAGCCTGACCTCTGTTTTGTGGGCAGTCTCTAACCATGTGCCCACTTTTACCGCAACCGAAGCAGGCATTAGTGCCCTGTCTGCACTCTCCACTATGAGCACGGCCACACTTAGCACAATTCTTCTTGGGACGCTGCATCTCACCTCCATTGCCCTTCTTGGGCTCACGTCTGCCTCCTCTAGGTGTTGTACTCCTCTTAAAATTAGAGTTCCCAGAACTCTGTTGCCCCTTCTTGAAATTGGGCTGCTCACGGACGCCAAAATTGTTTTTGTAGCCTCCATGGCTGGGACCTGCCTGATCTTGAGGCTTAGGCCTCCTAGCATCACGAATACCCCTCTTTTTGCGGATGTCCTCTACCTGCTGGACATGCACCATCAACCTAGAGAGGTCCATATTATCATAGAGCATCACACACCAACACTCCTCCTCCAGATCTGCATTGATTCCAGTAAGGAACCTGCTCATCTCATCCCTGTTGTTAGACACAAGGGAAGTAGAATACCTGGATAATTTAACAAACTTCAGTACTCATCTCATCCTTGCTGTTAGATGTTAAGGAAAGTAGCATACTTGGATAGTTTAACAAATTTCAGGGAATACTCCCTGACTGTCATAGATTCCTGCTTAAGGTTGATAAAATCCTCAACCTTGGCTTCCCTCATCTCTCTGGGAAAGAATCTCTCCAGAAAGGCTGTCTTAATGTAAGACCTAAAAAGTGACATAGGTTAACTAGAGCCTAATATGTTGGTCTTAGTGTTATAAGGTCCTAAATATGTTTAGTATGTGGTATAGAGGCAGTAGCTAAAATATTAGAGGTGTTGAAAGGTAAACGTCAAGGGACGACTAAGACGTTTGACGGCTAAGTCACCTAATTGTCTCTTATGTGGTTTTATGTGTTTATATGTGTTTCATGGTGTTTTAAGGTTCTTAATAGATTTACTATAGCATGTATAGTCAGTGGTTAAAGTTTCGTGAAGTTTGGAGGTCAAACTACCAAGAACGTCCAAGGCATTCGAAAGATATGCCTTGAGTCAACTTGTACGTCTAGGCGAGTTTCGTTGAGTTTTATGTGTTTGTTTTGGATGAAATTCATGTGAGAGGTGTTAAACTCATTGATGATCATATTTGGGTTGGAAACGTCTGGGAAATTATCCCCAAGGACCATGAAAGGGTCCTTGAGGAAAGGACCCAAAACCTGATGGCAGGCTGTCCCAGGCAGCCTTGGCGACGGAGCTGTCAACGGCCAGTCATGGCTGTGACGCCCCGTCACAAAAGTTTCATCGTGGGGGCCTTGTCCAAGGGTGTAGGGGGAACCCTTGTCAAGCCACAGGAGCTTACAATGGATGTCCATAACGGGCCGTTGCACCCGTGACGCCCCGTCACAACCCAGGAGTCGCAGCCAAGTCTTTGTGTGCAGATTTTCTGCCAAGTCAGGGGTGAATTGCTAAATTCACCCCACTTCCAAATAAGAGTTTAGGCGGTTGTTTAGGGGTCTTATGGGTATTTTAATTAACTATTTAAGTGGTTAATACCCTAGAGACTTCATTATTCTTCTAAAATCAAAACCCAAAGTCTCTTAGAAATCCTAAAACCTCCATTGAAGACTCCATTGAAGAGGCAGCTTGGTGAGGGGTTCTTGTGTGGAAATTCTTCATCAAAGTGAAGAATTATCATCCTTGAGGTATGACTTTTGATCCTTGAACTTATTTCATCAAGGATCCCAATCCTCAAAGTGTTCTTCAAAGTTTTCTAAAGTAAATTGTCCAATTTCGGGATTTTACCATGGGTTCTTGCATAAATTATTTCTAAACATTGAATTATGATCTAATTGATATTGTATTGATGATTTCAACATAATTTACCTATGAACCCATGTGAATTGATGAACCCTAATTTTGACTACTTTTTGGGTTACTTGATATTAAGCTTATGATGATGAATTGTTGTGTAGTTTCTTATGGGCTTTCTAATGATATAATAATTGTGTTCAATTGATATGTAATTGATATTATATTGTTAAACCTAGATTGAATTGATGTAGATTCATTGAGTTTTATGGTTGTTGGCTTGAATTATTGTTCATGGCCATGGGTAAGGGCCTTGTGATGTTGAATTGGTTGATTTGGCATTGAATGGAGATGTCGATATGGGGATCAAGGTATGCTGCCCCCTTTTCCTTAATTTGATATTAATTATATTATTATATTATTGTGATTGGTATGCTCCACTTATGGTGGCGGTGTTATGTGTTTTATTTGCAATTGATGTGGCCTTGTCGGCGTTACTTTATGCAATATTATGAGCATGGCCTTATTGGACACTACTTGAAGTTATGTGGCTATTTGTGTAGTTGATGATGTGAGTATGATATTACTTATCTACATGTGAAGTTATATAGTCATGTATGTATTCTTCTAGTTATGTTGCCTTAAGTGATTATGTTAGACTTTGACTTGACATTATGAGTATAGTGTTAGGGTTAAGTCTTGGTTATTCCTACTTGACTTTGTGAGTCTATGTGAAGTATATTAATGATGTTATGATGATATATAGGATGACTTGAAGATGTTAGGTTCTTTTAGAAGTGTTTCTTGAATGGCTTGTATTATGGGTTAAAAGTGAAGTATGTGATGTCTTGTCTTGGTTGACGTGTATCTCTTACTTGATGTATATATGATTATGTATATGTGATGTCTTGATATAGGGTGTTATAACTCTTAGTTTTGAATAAATAAATATAGGTGAGACCTTAATGATAAGAAGGTCAATGTTTTGTGGAACCTTGAACTTAGTGGCGAGGTTATTAATTGTGAAGTAGTTAGCCGTAATGGTATCCTTCATGTTATGAGTGATGGACTTAGGGATGGTTGGCTGGAACGGCATCATATCATACCTTAGGAAAATCGCTATGAGCTTCTTGTCGCTAAAGTGAGATATGCCCTAGTGGAACTTGCTTTGGTAGGGTGAATGTAAAGAGGGTCATGAACTAGATAAGGACCTATTTATATGAACCTTAATGTGAACTAATCTATGAGAACAAAGGCTAGCACTGAGTGAGTATGAGTAGGGTTAAGCGGATTTAGTTAAAGAACAGACTGAATGCTTAATACGCCGGTTCATATTCCTTAACCATGTGCCTACATGGGATGTGTCCAAGTTCTACCATTGGCAAGTAGAACAACCTCATCGAAGTAGGATAGAACTTCGGATTCCATGTCTTGCTATCTTGGTCTATGTCGGTTATTGTTTATTCTCATCATGTGGAATACCTATTAGCATTAGATAAGTTTATGAGGTTTAGGTGGTGGTATGGGACGCTATCTAGACATTGCACAATAGACTTTGAAGGTGTTATGTGGAGTTCCTAGGTCTTGTCCAAAGACCATTATGTGATCCATTATGTGAGTGTCTTATGTGATGCTTTATGTGAGTGTCTTATGTGATGTATGAGTCTTAATGAACTAATGAACTAATGACCTTTGTAGTAACTATATAATGATTGAGTACCTAATCTAAAGTGACTTAAGCATTCCTTAGCTAAAGTGTGAGGAGGACATGAAAGGATGGTCTCTTCATGTCTTATCTTTGGAAGTCTTGAGGATGACTCTAGTTACGGAAGTTGGTTAATCTTGTTGACATGATCTAAACCTTAGGAAGTCAAGGACTATTTAGATAATCTTGAAGAGGTTATTGCACTATGGACTTTATCTTCTCGATTTACTTAAGTAGGTCTTTTGATAGGCTTTGGAAAGAGAATGTCTTCTAATCTAAGTATTGGTGTGTTTAGTGAGAATGATTCTATTTAAGGTAGTCTATAGGATCTCTTGTGTGTTTGTGAAAGGGATTGTATGGGCGATCGCTCCACACTCACTCAAGTGAGACTTAGAATCACCTTTGGTAGAAGAATCTTACATAGATGTTTATGATTGTTTTCTAAGTATGTATGTGACTCATTGTAGGTAATCTTAAGGGTCGTTTAGGCACATCTGGAGAGGGTGTATGGGCGGTCTCTCTTTGTGTTACTGAAGTGAATCTTAGGATGACTTTAAGTGAGGGAATTACATGCTAAGAAGATGTTAAAAGGGAAGGTTTAGACTTCATTGTAACAGTGAAGGGACTTCACTGTACAGTGAGCCTTTTTAAATGTTATTTTTGGTTAAATGTTATCTTATGTGTTTCTTAATTGCTAAATGATGTTCTTATGTTTAATCTATGATTTTTAAATGAAGAGATGCATATTTCCAATAAAGTCCGTTTTCATGATTTTATGCTTATAGCCATACTTAGTACATGTGGTTGTACTAATTCCATGCTTTATTTTCTATCTATAGTCCTTGGTAGGTAAGGAGTTTGGAGAAGAAGACTTGGGCTTAGAAGAATCGTCCGAGTAGAAGAATTGAAGTATGTCCTCATTAGTATCGAGGGCATATATATAGTTTTATGTTTCTTTTATGAAGTTTTGTAATAGACATTGTATTTCTATTATTTGGATTGAAGTATGGGCTATGTCCCAAAAGTATTCTTGTGTCTTAATATGATGAGATTGAGACTTAGCATTTCTATTACTTTTATATGAAAGAGGTTTTAAAGACTATATTAAGTTTTTGTGAAAAGTTTTAATCCGCACTACTTTTCACTATGTATATGCGATGAATGATATGAATGAGGCTTGTCTTAGAACTCTGAGAGTTCGACGACGCCGGTCGCAATCCAAGATTGCATCCTATCTTCTAGGGTATGGTCTCGGGTTGTGACACTTAAACAACTCCCAAGTGACTGGAACTCCGCCCAAAGCTCGGCTATCCTGCCACATCTTGCACCAAGTCTGTGCAACATCCTTGAGCTGATAGGAAGCCAGCTCAGCCTTCTCAGTATCTGTGGCCCACATAGCCACCAAAATCTTATGCACTTCGTCCACAAACTCCTGGGGATCCTCTGAAGTCTTGGACCCTATGAAAATAGGAGGATTCATCCTCGTAAAGTCTCTCAGCCTGTCATCCATGCTACGAACCGGTGGGTTCTCCCTCTAAACATCCTGCCGGTTGACCTGGGCAGTCATAGCCTGGCCTGCATAGTAATGGCCTGTACCATCTGGTCCAGAGATTCCCTCACCTCAGCATCAGTCAACCCAGCTGGGTTAACTGGTATATCCACTCCTTCAGCTGGAGCCTGGGGTGGAACCTGATTGTTCCTAGCAGCTACTCCTCCTCTCCTCTGACCAACATTCCTCCTAGTATTCATTCTCTGAAAACAATAAGAATTGATGTTAGACACGCTCATAAAACCAAGAAATCAGACATTAGGAAAAGCACGATAAGATCAGAAGAAGGGAAATTTTCCTACGCATTATGCAGTCTCTAATTCAGGATAGTGGTGCACTTCACTGACATGACTTAGAAACTACTCAATGTGGTTGATGTGAACTCATTATTCTCGGAACTTAACCTAGTGCTCTGATACCAACTTTGTCACGACCAGAATCTAGACCCCAGACGAGACCGATGTCGTTGACATCTCAGAGGTCGCAGAGAAGCCTACTTATGTCATTCTTACTTTATCTAGGTTAATTTTAGCGGAAAAATTAAAACTTTTTGTTTCTTAACATACTTATTAAACATTCTCATTATTACATAATTGTTCACCATCAACCATCTAATATTGAGATCATCAAATGAAAGAAATAGTATAATATAGTAATAAAGATGTACTTGCCAAAATGGCACCAATACAATATCTGAATAAAACAGGAAAGAAACGCTAGTGGAACATGCTCAACTAGCTGAACTCTAAAACTAAGCTAGAATATAAATGGCAGCATCCTCGAAAGCATGAGGGCCTACCAAGTCTGGATGAATGCTCGACGTCCGGATAGCTTCAGCGTCAACCTGTAGCTCTAGCGTCCCCCTGTGCCTGCACCTAAAATTGTAGAGTTGTATAGGGTTAGTACACATTTGTACTAAGTATGGGTATATGCAAGCACACACCAAGGACATGCATGAGAAAGAATAGCTCTTTCCTAACAACATGATTATGGAAAGTCAAGTCAGTGGACTTGCCAAATTGGGATTAGGAAAGTCATGCCATGAGAGTAACATGTATCATCATACTTATCATTTTGCATACAGCACATAACATCTTACACATAGCACATATCATATAGAATACAACACATAAAATCTTTTATAACATTCATTCATATGCCATGAGACCTTGGAATCATGGACTTGACATTAAGACTTTCCAAAATGAGGGCTCAACATATGGGACCTCAACTATGGAGTCTTATTTAGCAAACACAGAGTCTACTTCATTCATTCATACATACTTCAATTTCACTTCGTTCATAGGCCAGTGTGAACACCAGCTATACCTAGGGTGTAGTTTAAGACTTTCATCGGGTTTGCTGTGCAATGATCAAGAATAACCTAGTTTCATTACCTGAGTCTAGCTCACCTCTTGATTATCCCATCCTAACACCTTTGGTATCATTCATTTCATTATGTACTTCATTTGAGGCTGGCCTCATTCATTCATTGGGAACTTTAACTTTAACCGACATAGATCATGTGAGCATCATGAAATCCAGTGTCTCCCCCACACCAAAAAGAGGTGGAATCATCGGCCAAGGTGACCCAAAACATGCTAGCGTACATGGGAATTTAACCACGCTAGATCCCTATATTGGCAGTATAGGTTTGAAGACCAGGAGATATAAGGAGACCCATACCCGACAAGCCGGACAGTCTCATCTCATAAGAGTTACGTGAACCTCTGCCCTTCTCGAAAAAAGGCATCACCGCTCATAGCTAGTCTATTGGTGTTTAGTATAAAGTTCCATTACATTCAACTCATACGTCATGGAATCAGGCTTCTAGTATGAGGACATCATAGCTCAATAGATGATTTCTCATATCATCATTAGTATTAAGTGTGTTAGTCTCAATACTTTCATTAGGTTGTTCATAGAGACTGGTCTCTTCATTAACTTTACACTCTCATAACTGAGTACGTTTTGGTAACAATTACTTAGGCTCATTTGAGATTGTTCTCATCTTTTACATTAGCCTCATATCATGTTGTCACCACATTCATTAGCATTAGCATATTTGCTCTTCATAATTACTCACCCCTTTTTACGTGAATGTTCATTTCATCATATGCCAATGCACTTGACCATTTGTGTGTTTCACACTCTTACTTAACCCTTCTAGGGTTTCATCCTTTCATTACATACATCTTAGGTTCACTTCTTTTAAACGTATGCTAGACTTATGAGTCTATACACACAAGCCATGAGGCTTCATTCATAGTTCATTAAGTGATTCATACATTCCTAAGATTATGTAGTACAAGACTTATGTATCTTGTATATATGCCATGATCTTGATTTCGATCTAAGTAGGTGGCATTATTCTTGGATATTTTGTTCACGTATGACTTATGTATCAATATGGAAGTTTGGGCAAGGAAACCCAAGTTCGAATCACTTGGATAACATTTTCATTTTTCATTGATTTTATTTTTAATCTCCATGACATTGGGACTCTAGATTGAACCCCAACATTAACATTGTATCTTTAGTTTTCTATTTGGTTTTCCCCTTAATTTGGCCGAAGGGTTGTGGGTTCGAACCCCCACAACCCCTTTTTATTTTTCATTAAAATACTATAGTCCCATTTCGCCTACATCAAGAGGTTGTGGGATCAAACCCCCACAGCCTCTTTTATTTTTATTCTTTATATTCACTGGGAATTGGGAGGTTGTGGGTTCGAACCCTCACAGCCTCCTTATTTTAATTTAAATTCGCTAGGGGCTGTGAGGTTGTGGGTTCGAACCCCCACAACCTCCTATTTTTATTTTTAATTAAAACTCCCCTAGGCTAGCCGTTTGACAGTGAGGTTGTGGGATCGAGCCCCCACAGCCTCACTTTATTTTCTTATTTATTTCGCTCCTCTCCTCTCCAGCCTTGAGGTCGTGGGTTCGATTCCCACGCCTCACATCTTCTTTTTCTTTTATTTTCTCTTCTCTCATTTGCAGCCTGGAGGTCGTGTGTTCGATTCCCACGCCTCCCATTTATTTACTTAAATTATTTCCCTCTCCTTTCCCAACCAGTAGCTCGAGTTCGATTCCCCCCAGCCCCATTTTCATCTCTTATTCGCGAATTACAGTAGCCACACAGATGAGATCACAGGTTCGAATCCTGTTGGCCTCACCCCTTTAAAATTTATTAAATTTCCAGATTCCTTTATTAAACTTTAGTCTAAATTAACATTGCATTGTTGCTGGAAATTTTGGTCATTTTTCAATTCATTTTTATCAACGTTTTCACTTGAACTCCTAAGGAAATTCGTAGACCATTTTAACACATTTTAGGCGCATTTTTCATAGGTTTGTTATTAAATCAGCCACAATTCATTACAATGAACATCACGTTGTGTACGACTTTTGAAAATATAAGGATTAAACATGCCATTTCACGCCTCCAATAGTGACTAAATTCACTGCCACACATTGCACACACACATCACTTTTTCACATGATTTCGGACAACATATTCAATATTCACATAATTCCGAACATGCATACTTAAATATAAACATCACGAAAACATATTTCATCCCTACATTGTACCAGCAAACATACCCAACCTATGATTCAATGGGAGCTAGTGACAGGGACATGCAACGGGGAACATTCCTAGTTTTCGGAATGAATATCTTGAATCTTAAGGGGTATCTTGGGAAAGGGACCAAGAGAGAAGAAACCCATACCTTAATTGATGTTCAAACGTTGAAGTTGCTGCCCAAATCTTTCTCCAAAACCACGTCCAACTCACCTAAGGTTTCACCACCAACTCGACGGAACCTCCCCTTGACTTAACGTTTTTTATTAGCTTGCTTTCTTAGATTTTTTTTTCCATGAGTTCTTCAAGTGTGAAGAACTTTTGTTATGGCTTCTCTTCTTCACGTTAATTGGAAGAGAGAAATAGTGTAGTTTGAACGTGTGAGTGAGAGATAAGCGTGATAGGAGCGCGTTAACATAGGTTTAGGAGTCTAATTTAAGACTTAGTCAAATAGGGTTTAATTAAATTAATAAAATCTGATTTAATTAGTTTAGTGAACTGACCATAATGCCCTTACAAAAATCAGATTTTAAACAATAATTAAATCACCAATTTGTTGCTTCCATTGGGGCTCGAACTCGGGTGGAGTGACCTTTGCGAAATGGATCATTTTGGGTCGACCCTACCCTATCCGGATATTTTATTGAATTAATTAATTCCTTAGGGTAATTACGATATTACCCTTGGCTTGGAAAAGACCATTTTACCCCTGGACCCTCAAAACTTAAGATTTCCTCTTTTTAAGTCCGATAAAGACTCCTTCTACTAAATCTTCATTTTCGAGAGCCCTACATGGTTGGTTCCAACCTTTCCAAGCTCAACTAACTCCCAGAGTTAGTTGGCTTGGCCGTAGTAAGGGTTCTGAGGTCTGGTTCTACGCGTATCAATCCGTGTGAACCTTGGTCTAATCGCAAGCATTCTTGACACATTAAAGATTTCTTATCTTATTCATTTTTAGGGTTGTTACAGCATGGGCGCTTGATGTCACGCATGGCTCGTCCGTATTGGGCGCTTACAAAAACATGTCGGCGACGTTTGTGGGGCGACTGAGGCGTAACAAGGCGGACGTCATGGGCGTCTTGTGGGCTTAGTAGGCGTGCTGCATGGGCGTTTGATGGCATGCGTGGCTTGTCCGTGCTACTCTGTTGGGTGCTTACAAAAACATGCCAGCGACGTCTGCAATGCGACCGTGCATTGCCGAGGGAACTTCTCACGATCGATTTATAGAAGCGTTTGGTGTGGAAACGGCAGTGCTTTCGGGCGAGTGGCGAGTTCTAGATCTTCTGTTACGGCTAACTCTAGGCGTCGCACGCATGGGGCACGTAAGGTCATGTACGGTCAGACGCTACTATGGACCGGGCGTGGGCATTTCCCCTGTGTGAACCTTAGTCTTCCTCCAACAATCTCTGCAGTGATTAAATTCTCAACTCCCTTGGGCACGCGCGCAACGGCGGGTAATGAATTGTCTTTGCAAAGAAGGCATTCGACGTCGTCGCACGACATCTCATGTCGGGCGTAGGGGTGGATATAGGGCGTGCATCGTTTGAGCTATTCACGTACGGCGCATGAGTGGTATTGGGCATGTGTAGTTAGGTTGGATCCCTGCTTTGAGCAGCGACGTCCGAATTCGCATGCCATGTCGGTGGCGGATGAAGCGCAACCTAGGATTGACGGACGTCGGAATCCTGTGTTGCATACCTTCTACCAAGGCATTGTGCACATGCAATCACTCGCCTTTCGCCCCTCGCATTCCATGTGCGGGGTGAAACCAAAAGATGTTTTCGCATCCCACGCCTTCCCTTGCTTCATTGTGCGATGGCGTGGTCCGCGAGCGGTGCTTTGAATTCTTGGATACGGTAGACGCAGTGGGCATGGGGCCTTCACCGGCTCCTATCTGCCCAAAACGAGTGCTCCTTGCGAATGACTATCGTGCTCGCCTTGGACCCGACCGTGCTCGAACAGGCATGCCGCTCTCATACGGCACGCAGCATAGTTGAGGAATGCTACCTGGTTGATCCTACCAGTAGTCATATGCTTGTCTCAAAGATTAAGCCATGCATGTGTAAGTATGAACAAATTCAGACTGTGAAACTGCGAATGGCTCATTAAATCAGTTATAGTTTGTTTGATGGTATCTACTACTCGGATAACCGTAGTAACTCTAGAGCTAATACGTGCAACAAACCCCGACTTCTGGAAGGGATGCATTTATTAGATAAAAGGTCGATGCGGGCTCTGCCCGTTGCTGCGATGATTCATGATAAGTCGACGGATCGCACGGCCATCGTGCCGGCGATGCATCATTCAAATTTTTGCCCTATCAACTTTCGATGGTAGGATAGTTGCTTACTGTAAGGGTCCTGACCAAATGACTCGACATAGGCATGGGCGTAGCAAAGGGTTAACTTGAATGACTTTGCCAAAAGCCAAAATGCGGGTGGAATCAGTCATGCGTTGTGTGAAAAAAGTGTTGGCATGTTCAAATGTGTTCAAAATATGTTGGTAAGACAGTGTCAAGACATGACATGGGTGTTGGCAAAACAACAGCCCATGGCATGACTTGGACGCTGGCCAACATCGGTTGTGGGCAAGGTTGGCATGCGAAAATCACATGGTCTGGCCAAATGCGGGGAAATTGAGCTGAGCTAAATTGAAGCATTGTCAATTGTGAATGAAACGCAACAAGAAAACAAGAAATGGCACGAGTGGGTTAAAATTAAACATTGCCAAAGCAAGGCAGCGACAGGCAGCGGCAGGGCGTTAGTAGTGGTGCGCAGGCATGGAAAATGTGCGGATGAATTCGGGTGGGCTTTGATGAGGCATTAAATACACAATGTTTATACATTGTATTAGAATCGAAAATGTTGAAGGAAAATGCAACAAAGTGTCCAAAATCGAGTCAGCAAGGGCACATGCCAAGCACATGCAGCGGTTACCTTTTTGTAATCGCTTGTGTCCAGATTCATTGTATATCTTGTATGCATTTTTAATTCAAATTTTGAATGCTTCTTATCAGTTGGGGATGTCAACTGAATTATATTTTAGTAGGCTGATCATTTTACAAGTGTAGGACATGTGTCACAACACTATGCAATGTAAAACACAAGGCTGCCACATGGTCTATAAATGGGCAGTCTTGGTGTTGAACGTTTTAGAGAGAAGATTTTGGGATAGAATTGTTATCCTAAAGGTGAAAGAGGGAAGATAAAGTCTGGAATTTCACCAAGACACTTAAAATAAAACGTGAGGGTTTTATAAAGTGTCTAAGGCAGCAATCGACTTGTGATTGTGCATTAAGTCGAAGTCGAAGTCGAAAGTTGGACAGAATTGTTGTTCAACAACTGAGTCCTTTGTATTGTTTTGATTATAAATATAAAGGTTGGTTTTGCCCGTATTTTTGTGTGTGATTTCAAGTAAAAGTTTGAAAAATAATTTAAGGCATAAAGACAGAAAAAAGTCCTTGAACGTTAGGCAGTATAGACTGCAAAAGGGTGAGTTGAGTGGGACTTGACTGCCATAAGGATTGGGCTGATTTCTACACGAAATTAAGGTAGAATAGTTTGCCCTCCTAACACTTACCATGGTGGTGACGGGTGATAAAAAATTAGGGTTCGATTCCGAAGAGGGAGCCTAAGAAACGGCTACCACATCCAAGGAAGGCAGCAGGCGTGCAAATTACCCAATCCTGACACGGGGAGGTAGTGACAATAAATAACAATACCGGGCTCTATGAGTCTGGTAATTGGAATGAGTACAATCTAAATCCCTTAACGAGAATCCATTTTAGGGCAAGTCTGGTGCCAGTAGCCGCGGTAATTCCAGCTCAATAGCGTATATTTAAGTTGTTGCAGTTAAAAAGCTCGTAGTTGGACTTTGGGATGGGCCGGCCGGGTCGCCCTAGGTGTGCACTGGTCGTCTCGTCCCTTCTGTCGGCGATGCGCTCCTGGCCTTAATTGGCCGGGTCGTGCCTCCGGCGCTGTTACTTTTAAGAAATTAGAGCTCTCAAAGCAAGCCTATGCTCTGTATATATTAGAATGGGATAATATTATAGGATTTAGGTCCTATTACGTTGGCCTTCGAGATCGGAGTAATGATTAACAGGGACAGTCGGGGGCATTCCTATTTCATAGTCAGAGGTGAAATTCTTGGATTTATGAAAGACGAACAACTGCGAAAGCATTTAACAAGGATGTTTTCATTAATCAAGAACGAAAGTTGGGGGCTCGAAGACGATCAGTTATCGTCCTAGTCTCAACCATAAATGATGCCGACCAGGGATCGGCAGATGTTCCTTTTTGGACTCCACCGGCACCTTATGAGAAATCAAAGTTTTGGGTTCCGTGGAGAGTATGGTCGCAAGGCTGAAACTTAAAGGAATTGACAGAAGGGCACCACCAGTAGTGGAGCCTGCGGCTTAATTTGACTCAACACGAGGAAGCTTACCAGGTCCAGACATAGTAAGGATTGACAGACTGAGAGCTCTTTCTTGATTCTATGGGTGGTGGTGCATGGCCGTTCTTATTTGGTGGAGCGATTTGTCTGGTTAATTCCATTAACGAACGAGACCTCAGCCTGCTAACTATCTAAGCGGAGGTATCACTTCGCGGCTAGCTTCTTAGAGGGGCGGAAGTTTTAGGCAATAACAGGTCTGTGATGCCCTTAGATGTTCTGGGCCGCACGCGCACTACACAGATGTATTCAATGAGCTTATATCCTTGGCCGACAGGACCGGGTAATCTTTGAAATTTCATCGTGATGGGGATAGATCATTGCAATTATTGGTCTTCAACGAGGAAATCCTAGTAAGCGCGAGTCATCAGCTCACGTTGACTACGTCCCTGCCCTTTTTACACACCGCCCGTCGCTCCTACCGATTGAATGATCCGGTGAAACGTTTGGATCGCGGCGACCTGGGCGGTTTGCTGCCCGCAACATCGCGAGAAGTCCATTGAACCTTATCATTTAGAGGAAGGAGAAGTCGTAACAAGGTTTCCA